>LQNK01002234.1:107247-138844 GCA_001586405.1 Phoebis sennae | reverse complement strand
GAAACCTCTATTTCATTTTTAAAAACCTATCCAATGACACCTCGTTTAATGATGTATTCGTGAATTTATTTTTTCACCCTCCGTTTGCATGTATGGCAAGCCACCCCTAAAAATATTTTTTTCAAATAAAATGTAGCCTATAAGTTGCACCTAATATTAGTCTATCAGCATCTGAATTTTATTAAAATCTGCCCAGTGGTTATTACGTGATTGACGCACATACAAACAGATAAACAGACAAACAGACAAACAGATAAACAGACAAACAGACAAACAGAAAAAAGAATTCTAACCATGGATTAGGTTCTATCTATATAACATACATATTGCATACCAATTATTCTTTTTGAAAAATATTCAATGTACAGAAATGGTTCAGTTACTGTTTTATTATATGTATAGACAATTATTACACAATAAATATTATAAGCCAAATATTTTAAGTATTTAGCTTATAATATTTGAGCTTGACTTCTGTACCTATTTTCGTCTATTATTGATAAATGACTGAACTTTGAAAGATTATAGCTACTCTATTTGAAACAACGAAATTTTGGGGAACAACTATTCCCTATTGAGAATTCCCTAATTGGATCCATTATCTGAAGACAATAACTTCAAGAATCTTGGGTTTGCTTACTTTACGAAATAAATGTATATAGGTGCGTAATTATTGAAGTAGAAAATGTACTGTATAAATTAAATATAATTAAAAAAACATAAATTATAAAGTATATTTAGTTGACTTTATCTATAAAAGATACAGTTTTGTGAAAACGTTTCAATATGAAGGTGTTATGGAATTATTTTTGTTTTAACAATGTGTAATAGCTGTATGCTCCTTTTAGTATCTGAAAAAATAAAATTACATTTCAAATATGTTAAACTTAAAAATATATACCATTAATTAACCGATCTGGATGAAATTTTGCGCATAGATTGCTTGAAACCCGGAAAAGGTAATAGGATAGTTTTAATCTCGGAAATCCCACTGAAACGGGAGATATACGTGGATGAAACAGCGGGGCGTGGCTAGTAATTTGTAATAATAGGATATTAAATCAAATATTTTAGAGGGATTTTAAACGCAGTTCATTATACTTTATCTTTTATATTCATTAACTAGCTTTGCCCCGCGGTTTCGCCCGCGTATATAGCCCGATCCCGTGGGATTTCCGGGATTAAAAGTATCCTGGTCCCAAGCCTTCATCCTACGAATTTTCAGCTAAATCGGTTCAGCCGTTCTTGAGTTATAAGTGGAGTAACTAACACGGCTTTCTTTTATATATATAGATTAATTTAATTTATTTTTAAAGAATTTTAAATCGCGCCCACGATCCTTTAAAAAGTATTTAAGTTCATATGGAAAGTACTCGCGTGTACATACACAGTACAATAACAGAAAATACTGTAACAGGATTTATAACTTACCGCTACAAACGTAGCAATGTTGAGTTTCGTAAACGGTCCTGCAGACAAAGCAATGGATGTATTGAGCTGACCAGAGAGCAACAAAATGTTGCGTCTCATCCGCACCTCCTGTGACCACCACTCGCTGTTGTATACCCCATCTCTTATGGTAAGACTCTGAAAAATTGTACAAACAAAAACGAATTGGGAGTAGAATGCAGTCAAGGTCAAACTGAAAGTGAAAGTCAACGTGAAAGTCAAAGTAATTTATTTAGTGAAAAGACAAAGCAATGGTTTCATTGAGCTGGCATGGATTCAGTCAAAGTCAAAGTCCAAGTCCAAGTGAATGTCAAAGTCAAAGTAATTTATTTCCTGAAAATATATTATTTGTATATCGCCCAGCGGGCAAACGAGCATACGGTTCACCTGATTAATAAATTATTAATTTAATTTATTTATTATATTTATTTATTATATGGCTTAATCCAAAAGTAAAACATAAATAACCATAGTATAAATTGTTCTGAATATATTGAGTCTATTGATTTAAGAACGTGAAATTGATAAGTTTCGATGCCAAACCTTATAAGCGGACTACCTCTGACCCTCTAACCTTTACTTTTACAAAAACTTGCCTATATCCCTAAGTTACGAAAATAAGCGTTAATACAATTCTCCTGTGTAAGTATAGATATCAATACAACTTTCTTATGAACATACCATGGTATAGACCAGATTACTGTGCCAACAATAGAGAAACAACTGCGTTATAAGCGCTCCCAAGTACTCAGCTATCCACAGTTGCTGCATGGTGGTCGTTCCTTCCTATAAAATATTTATTTTAAATAATACGACGACCCGATTGGCACAGCGGATACTACCTAATATTATGGCAATGGTCTATTACGATATACAACGTGAATTCGATCCTCCAGAAAATAAGTAATTCTCTACTATCTGTATTCGTAAGTATGTCTATTAGTTTACTAGTTGCCATAGTATACAAGCTGTGCTTAGTTTGGGCCAAGATGGCGTAGTGTTATATCTCCCAGAATATTTATTTTATGTATTAATATGTCTTCTGGAAATAGCCACACACAATTATTGTTTTAACAATGGTTTTTGATGTTATTTCCTTTAATTAAATTAATGAAACTAGTGATTCTTATATATGAAATAAGAGGCTATTCGTTCGTGCATGGTGCGTAAGATATTAAACAAAACATCACATTCTTATTATCTCATATTTTTTGCCCTTTCGACCCGCCTAGATACACTTTGCTCTTTGCATTTTACCCTCAAGTTGCATCGCAGAAACCTGATTAAAAGTAAGAGCACTTTGTCAGTTATTTTTGTTCTATAAGTCTAAAGATTATATAAGATTGCACCCAAGTGCAATGCAGAGCTAAAATAAATTTAATCGTTTTTAATTTTTAGATTGTGTTTGTTTCTTTAAGTTTATGACATAATAAAGAGTTGAAATAAATGAATAATGCAATTAAATCTACATAGATTAGATATTAAAGATTATTTTCAAATTAATATAAAATAATACCTGAGTTAATTGTATAGCACTCGCACAGATCATCAAAGAACAAATAACAATGTAAAGAAATAGAACTGGCGATAGGACGTTATCCAAAATTCTTGCATGCCTAAAAGTAAAACAAAATTAAAATTATCCAGCTTATAAAATAGAATAATACGAGAGCTGAGCAATACTTCGGCATGATTTGGGGCAAGCTCGAAATCTTCTGTATAAATATCGTTACAAGTAAAGAAAAACTTTTTGTGATCTATTTACCTAACCACTTCCACGTGATGATGGTGACATTCACGAATTCGTCCAATCAAGTCCTTATAACTGCCCTCTTCATCAAACAACCTTCTACAGTTTTCTTTCAATATTTGCAATTGTCCATAAAAGAAAGTCATCAGAACCACGGCGTTACTATCATAACTGGCTACAGTAAGGCCACCATAAACTAACATGGATACTTGTATGATCACAATCATGATATAACCATAGCCCCTAGATTTATCGAAAGGCACCCAAGAACTGATCAATTCTGGGTAAGGTAAAGTCCCATTTTTAATCAGTTCACGATATTCAGAAGATGACCAATAAATGACAACAGTTGCCAACATTAAAGCAATTACTGTACCATAAGATAAACACCAATAACAGTACATTATAATTCGGGAATACTTAGTGTACTCTTTCATAATTTTATTAGTGGTATCATCATTTTTCTCCATCTGTTGCTTTTCCAAATCAGATACGTAGTCTATGATTTGTTTCCAATCTTTCTGCCATAGTACAAAAGTACCGGATTTCACTACACAAACAAAACTGAGGGTAGAAATGGAAAGGTTTCGTATAGCGTTCCCTAAGTCTGACCTCAAATGCCATAGTTCTAGGAATTCTGTTATCAGCGTTAATACTGCGCCAAATTGTATTATGGTTGATTTGTTTATGATATTATTATTAGATTTCCACATTCCTGCCATATTCAAACTCCATAACACTGGCGCCATCAACGGATGATTCGGATCTTCTAATCTTTTTGCCAATTTTTTAATATAAGATAAAAACATTTTATGCTTGTTTACGACAAACTTTTAAAATTTAATATTTCATAATATACTGATTTTTAATAGCTATATTAAGGTTTTAATTAAAATCTTGAAACAATTGCAATGTCTCTTCTGTATTAAAAGGATTACGTGTTTTTTCTATCGTTTATATTAATTAACTTGCCTTCCACTGATCAAGCCAATGTGTTATTAGCAACGTTAATAATTGCGGGGTACACGAGCGATTAATCGTTATGACATTTTTATTAATTGCTTAATAATAATGCAGTCAATGTATATTGAAGTACCGCATATCTTTTCGCTTATTTTCAAAAATTATTCTGTTCCTAACTTCCATAATAGGAAAATTTACTGAAAACTAAAAGGCGGAGAGGATGGTCATAACACCCTGAGTTAATATTTAATACATAATACATAATTTGATATTTAACATCTGTATTAATAACTTGAATTAAAACTTCTATTATTACTTCGTTAAAGATATCTTCTTTACAAAGGGTCATTCAAGAAACATTCAAGTAAAATAAAAAAGCAATGTTTAAAGGAAGAAGATCTTATTTATGTCTATTATACAATTATTTTTTGATATACCATATTCCGTTATTCTATTACATGAGGAAATCATTCTCTACGATGTAATTTAAACTGTACTTATAATCCCGTTTTGTTGAAAATACCATTGTAGAATAAGAGAATTTCATGAACATTCATGAAGTAATAAGTAAAAAGCTTATAAGATTCATATCGTACGAGAGAAACTGCAAATACTTCAAGATTTTGTTGAAAATGTTGCAACTTCCTAGCATATATCGATTCCTTTGATTTTGTACAATACACGTTGCCTTTGGACGTGCAGTCTCTTAAAAAACTTTGGAGAGCTTTTGTATCTTTGAAGTCTGTAAGTTGGTGCAGGTTTAATGTAACTTGAAAGTGAATACAAATAGAAATGAAATGTTCAGTATGAGTCCGATTTAAATATAATTAATTTTAATAAAAATGTAACAAACTGTGTACAGTCTTTATTTACATTGTTTTATTTAACTTATATTCGAACTATTGGATGAATTTTTATAGTTTTTAATGTGTTAGTATTCTCAAAAAGTTCGGGTCTTTTGGTAGAACTTTGTACGTGCAAAAAGTCTTGCTAATCACCAACCAGGTCTGCAGTTCTACGTCGGGATATAAAAAGAGAGGCATCATTCGAGTTTTCAGTTTGCTTCAAATAAAATAGCTTCGGAATAGTTTAATATAAAAGTCATCTTTTATGTTATGTCGGTTTGAAATATGTTCCTTTCTTTTGCAATATTAAAAGAAGGTAAAGTCTCGCAATATTAAAAGAAGGTAAGGTCCCATTACTGCGATGTATAATTAATCGTGTAATTACAAAGGATGAACATTAAGTTAACTGCAGCATATTAAAAGAGATTCGCGTCGTAAAACTGAATTTATGGGAGTTAAATAGAACGGGGCTTTAAGCGAACAGATAAAATTAATCGAATAACTATTTATTTCCTTAATTCCCAGTTTCTGAGACACTTTAACGTTAGTTTATCTATTCGATAGCACTTAATGTACGTAACTGTGACAATCGCGTTTCTGAGCAACGCATCGTCAAATTTTGCCTGAAATTTGTTCGACAGTAAACTTTAATCTATACTATTATTATAAAGCTGAAAAGTTTGTTTGTTTGAATGTGCTGATCTCATGAACTACTGGTCCGATTTGAAAAATTGCTTTAGTGTTACATAGCTCATTTATCGAGTAAGGCTATAGACTATATATCATCCCGATATTCGCACGGGATCGAAGCCCTGGGGCGCAGCTAGTGAATCTATAAATATTGACAGTATTAATTAAAATTTAATTTTATACTTAAGCAATTAAATTTTTAGATGTCAAAGAAGGGGTAGCATCTACATTGCTTCGCCATTGCGTCTTGGGTTACGCTTTTATTTCCTTCGACCCTTTTATAAATACATTTAAGCCTTCTTCGAATATCCCATCGCTAATGTTAACATTGCAGTACATTTTCTAATAAAATGCAAAAGTATGAACTCTCTTAGATGCGAGTATAGGGTTGTCAAATTTTGGTATAAATTGATATTGCATTGGTAATTTTGGTATTGCAGTCAATAGGAAAATCGAAAGTAATTGTCCGAGCGAAGCTAGTCCTTATGGCCGTTTGATTTTATGTTTGTATGTAAGTATGAAAAACTTTGCCCGACGATACCTTGAGTATTGTTTATCCGATCTTGATAAAATTGTACTAATTGTATTGTACGCAAATAGAATAGATGGAGAAATATTTTGAGTGAAATCAGTTAAGGGGGTAAAGAAATGGACGATTTTCATACGATATATTCATATAAAAATCGTCCATGTGTGGAACGTGTTTGGCGAGTGTGGTGGAAAGGTCTTGATTTATACATTACAATACGAGCGAGCCACTAGTTATTTATATTTTTAAAGAAAAATCATTAAGTTGTACAGCTTAAATATCTAAATTGTTAGTTATCAGTATTCGTATGTCCAAATATCCAATTGATATTTAACTAATAATAAAAATATAAAATCAATTTAAATGTTAAAAATAAATTCACAAATATTAAAATAATGTATTATTTTTCCTAAATGAATGTAACACGTGTATGCAAGCTTTTAGAGATTCATTAGAGTTATAATGAAGCATCATTTCAGAATTCGACTTGTAGCAACCCTATTCCCGAAGGAATGGAATAGAAATAGAGTTACTGTGAAGTTAATAAAATAAAATTCAATGTAACTTCATTTTCTTGACGACTAGTTCGCGGAATGTGAACTATGGAAGTCTTGTAAAATAGAATATTAAAGATTTCACTTCGACTTTTAACACCTGATTTTATAAAACTAGGGACCACCTGCGGTTTTGTCCGTGATTTTTCAACGGAATGATAGCAGGTATTTCAAAATATATATTTGATATTTGATACAGCTATAATGAAGCCTTAACAAATCCCAACTTCAGCAAACAACGTTTGAATTACTCAAGATTTGGTTTGCTTTATCAAAAATAAACATTTGTAAGAAAATATCTTGAGGAAATCGTATAAGATTAGACGTTTTAAAGTAATTTATAGCTAAATTCCTTTTGAGCAAATTCAATAATTTATTGTATAATCGTTATGGTAGAAATAGTATAATTCTGTATTGGTACATTGGTTCAGTGACGATAGACTGGTCCTGAGTCAACATAAAAACTCAATGTCTCGACACTCAAGATTTGCCGCTAAATAATTAGTAGCTCACTCAGAGCTAGATCTCGCGGTGTTATGTATAAATCAATACCTTTAATTTAATACCACACTTTGGTATGGATACATATTAACCACGCCCATTTGACTCAAACCATCTTCGTAACCCCCTATATTACTCATCTTCAAAGTTAACATTTTCTCTTGATTATTCGCCTACTAAATTTTATCAAGATGGGACTCAATACAAACATACACTAGCTGGTAGATACATACTTCATTCGGTCAAAAAATGTAAATGAAATGAAAAATGTATCTACTTCTACCAAAAACTCAGTAGCATAAGAGTGAAAGATAGGAGCTTAAACTAGGTAGACCCTGTACTATAGGACTCCTCGTCTCCCCCTCACGAACCTTTGCTTAAACGTACGCTTCTTAAAAATAATACTATAATATTAATTTTATTTATTTATTATTAATTTGCTTGAACATGAGTACTTAAAGGTGGAAAACAATAATAGGAGTCACATACATGTTCTGCCCGATAAAGGGCATGCAAAATTATGAGTAGTATACATTTGAACATACGATACAATCAATATACACAATACAATATACACACATGTTTTAAGTCCAATTTTACATTGTTATTCATACATTAGAATAAAAAATTACATTACATTTGAAAATTAACTTGTTAATGTTTTTTTTATATAAATATGTTTAATTATACATTATTTAAAAATTCTTGCACACTGTAAAAACATTTTTTAACTAACCATTTATAAAGGAGATTTTTATAAATTTATTGATAGTCAAACACTTGATTTCCATATACCATTATATATTTTCACACACATAAACATACAATTTTTGTTAAATTTTGTAAGTCTGGGGTGACAGTCAAAAACTAATTTATTAGGGTCTCTCTGTGTTCTAGTGTAGCGTTCATTCGCGCTTTTAAAGCAAAGATGTTTATGTTTATGAACGAACACACTTGTCTCGAATATATATAGAGATGGTAATGGCAGCAAACCATATTTAATAAAAATTGGCTTGCAGGATACGTCGGGTGCTATACCGGCTATGGCTCTAATACACTTTTTTTGTAGTATAAAAGCTTCAGATTGATCAGTACTATTTCCCCACATAAGTAGACCATAGCGTAGGATTGACTCCACATGAGCATGGTAGGATACAATTGCAGTTTTTATGTTTGTGACTTTCTTAATATTTTTCAGAGCATATACAAATTTATTTAATCTTTTACATGTGTTCTCAATATGTGTTTTTCAGTTTATATTATTATCAATTGTTAATCCAAGAAAATTTGTATGTTCTGTGTCATGAATCTTGTCAATATCTTTAATATTATAATTGGGATTATTGCATCTGTTAAATTGTACATATTTGGATTTAGTCAAATTAATTTGTAAATTATTATTATTCAGCCATTCAATTATTTTGTCAACAGTGAGATTAATGTCATGAGCATGATTATTGATGCAATTGTTAGTTTTATTAGAAGTCACAATAATAGATATGTCATCCGCAAACAGAATACAATTATGATTAGTAATGTCAACAATGTCATTTATATATAATAAAAATAAAATAGGACCCAGAACACTCCCCTGGGGTACACCATATCTGTTATATTTATAGTCTGAGTAGTAATATACAATGTCATTAAATTTGTTAGTACCACGTGTCATAACACATTGCTGCCTATTTGTAAGGTATGATTCGAGCCAATTGAGAGCAGTGCCTCTAATTCCCATTTTGTCAAGTTTAGTTAGTAGTATGTCATGCAATACAAAATCAAAGGCCTTTGAAAAATCAAAAAATAAACCAGTTGTTAGTATATCATTGTTTATGTTGGTCAAAATTGTTTTCATTAAAGAATAAATGGCTAATGTGGTGGATTTATTTTTTTGAAATGCATATTGTTCATTCTTTATAATGTTAAACCTGCTACAAAAGTGTAGTAATCTTTTTAACATGCATTTTTCAAAAATTTTTGAGAAGACAGATATTAAGGCTATTGGACGGTAGTTATTTATATCCTCTTTATTATCTTTCTTAAAAAAGGGTGTGATTATGGTTTTTTTAAGAATTTCAGGGAAAGTTCCAGTTGAAAGTGATTGATTTATAAGATATTTGGTGACTGACAGCAACTCTGCATTGCAAAATTTAATAATCTTTGTGTCAATCTCATCAAATCCCACCGAGTTTGTATTCTTTAGTGAATTGATCTCCATTTTTACCTCATTTTCAGTCATGGGATTCAAGAATATGGTATTACTGTTAGTTTTACCCCGATAGCTGTACTTTTGTCTTTTATTTGTATTGATTTGTACTAAATTGATATAATGATTGTTAAAAATCTCTGATATATGTTTAGGATGTGTATAAGTATTATTTTCTACTGTTATTTTTTCTATACAATGCCATGTTTTGACACTACTAACTTCGTTTTGAATAACTTTCCACACTGCTTTGGTCTTATTCTCACTTTTATTTATAAAATGTATGTTTGAATATCTTTTGGATTTGTAAATGCAATGTTTAAGTATTTTTGAATATTTAAGATATTTAAGTTTTATAGACATGTTTTTAGTTTTATAATAGTTAAAGCTCAGTGTTCTTTTTGTTTTGCAGCTCTTTCTCAACCCTTTTGTTATCCACCTGTTAGTTGTATTTCCATGATTAAGTTTTATTTTTATTTTAGGAAAACATAGGTTATAGAACATACAGAATAGATCATGGAATATGTTAAAAGCTTTATTTAGATCTGTTTCATTATAAACATCTGACCAAGATTAATTTTTTAAACATTCCCGAAACTTTATGACATATTCTCGGTTAAAGTCTCTTCTATAAATGAAGTGAGGCACTCTTTGATCTAGTTTCTTTTTTATTGAAAAGCTGAGTATTTGGGCAGTCTCATGGTCCGATAAACACATGGGTAAGACGATTGCTTTTGCGTCTGATATGTTGCTAAGAATGTGATCAATGCAAGAGTTTTTGCGGGTCGGTAACGTTATATGTATCTGTAGATTATAATTTTCACATAAGTAGTTGAATTCATTAGTAATATTTCCATTTTTTAAGGTATTTATGTTTATATCACCTGTAACGATGAGTTTTGTTTTAAAATGATATTTTTTATTTAAGCTAAATAAGAGTTTATCCATTTTATTAAGAAATAAATAAGGATCTGATGTAGGAGTTCTATAAATGCAGATTATTATTAGTTTTAACGATGGAATTTCAATGCCACACACTTCAAAAATGTTATTCAGTCCATGTTGATTTAAGAATGGTATTTCTTTATATAGTATATTATTTTTTAGTAAAATACAAGAGCCACCCCGTTGTTTATCCCTACAAAAAGAAGCTGCTAAACAATAATTTTTAAGTTTTACTAAGCTCTCATGTCCTTTTTTAAGAAATGTTTCAGTGAGACATATCGCATCAATATCATGGTTTTTTTTTAGTTCTAAGAGTGTAAGTTCTAAGATTTCTATTTTAGCTAGAATGCTTGCAATATTTTGATGAAGAATCTTGAAATATTTATCTTTAGTTTGAATTGGCTCTACGAAAAAATGTTTTAGGTTCTATCACTGTTTTATTATTAGGGGAATTGATGATATTTTTAGTAGTATCAGTACGGCGCCAGTAATATGGAAGGGTACCTTTTTTTGGATACAAAATTTTATCATGTTGTTTGGCGGATGCAGTTTTCTTACAATAATCATACATTAATTTCTTAAGATTAACAGGATTGATATATTTATCATTATAGTCTATAGAGTCAATAGCAAAATTAATTGATTTACAAATTTCTAACATATTACCACTTTTGCAGTTGACAAAGTTACAATGTTTGTACCATCTACACAATTTTCTTATGTTTGCATTTAGGGTATTTTCATTCAAATAATTGTTTCTAAGTACACTTAATACAATAATAGACTTTGTTTTGAATTTATCTAATATAACTTGCAGGTTACATAATACAGAGTTGGGATTGCAGTCAGTTATTATTATTATTATAATATATACTTCTTATGATGAGAAAAGTGTAACACCCGCCCCATTCTCCAATAGGGGACGTAATTTTTATTGGTATAATACAGAAGGTAGGTCAAGATTAAGTGGTTTAAATAAACAAATGACAAGTCAATATAACAAACAAAACCTCAAATAGAAGCGGTTAAATTGTTTCAATGAATTGCAGAAGAAAATCGTATATTTTAATTAAGACCAACAATTCTCAAGCGATACTTCATATTTTAATTAATCACTGTATGAATTATGTTTAAAATATAACTTTGGGAAGAAAATGTATTGAATTTATGTTGACATGTTATAAAGGAGTGGCCTCGGGGACTCCAAACTTTACAATTATCCTCGTGAAGTTGACAAATTTGTATTTAATATTCGTGGAACATTTTATTAAGATGTGGAATGTTTGAACAAGAACAGTTTGAATTTCTCAAACATTTACTCCTTTTAATATTATAATTTTCTACTCGTGCGGATCGAACCCACACCCTTCGGCGCAATAGACCATTGTTATATTAGATGAAAATTAACATCTTTAAACTCATAATCGACCTAATACTTTGTATAAATACTAAATACATAACCATGCAAATTCATATGAAACTAGAAACTACTTCAACTTCTAAATATCGTAATAACAAAGGATTATAGCCCTTAATAGAAGCGCTTAGAATAACGAATAGCCAACACCAACCACTTAACTTGTCAAGCCAACGATAATTTTGCGCAAACTTTTAACGACCAATTTCCTGGAAACTGGGGATTAATTAAATTTTCGCGTGTCTAAATTTTATGGAAATCCTTGCTTCTGTTTAATGGATTACTTTTATAAATAACTAGCTTTTGCCCGCGGCTTCGATCATATTTAATTTGTTGTTCGTAGTTGTGTACTATCAGGTAGAGGTCCGAGAGGTGGCCACAATTTTTTGGTAGGTATTTGAAGCACGATAAAACCTTATATTATGCTTTTTTGAATTCAACATAAGACGTTGCTGGTGTAAGTAGCAGAGCTAAACCTTTATTAAATTTTCCTTAATTAAATCTAGAAATAAAAATTGGTCTTACATTTACCATGCCTTTTTATAAAATCATATTAGCTTTTAATGTTCTTTCAACATTTTCATAAGTCAATATAATTTTGTAAGAACCCCTTAAGTAGCCATCTTCTTTGATAATGACCCAATTATTGTAGTTCCGTGCTCCCTTAAGAGGTAATTTATCCCATACGACCAGCAATTATCCTAAACGACGTCATTATAGTCTGTGTGAGTGATTTCTACGTGTGCCGAGCGTATTTTTTATTAAATAACCTTTTTAAAAACTACACATTTATTAAGCACTTAAGTTTAAAAGCATTCTACGCGGAGATATCTAGAGACGTTATATTTTTTCAGAGACAGAGACTGACTGCCGTTGGTGGGGCCATCGTGTCGCTCTGCCGTCCCATCAGAGTGTACCTGTGTTTGCATGTAAAAATGTGCACTATGATATCTCCTGCGCAGCAAGCTAGTTTCAATTGAGTTTGGCCACCCTAAACGAAATCATTTAGGGTAGCTATTATAATATTCTTCCAAAAATTTTTTTTTGCTGTTTCACTGACAAATATTACGTTATCTCCTTAACTTTAAAACATTAACCTTTTATAACATTTTCTATATAAGTCGATATATTTTACTACAATCATTATTGTAACCATATCCTCTGATTATGACCCAATTATTGTAGTTCTCCCATAAAGGTTAAATTATACGAGCAATTAGCCCGAATGACGTCATAAATGCCTATGTGTGTATAGTTTTTAAATATGTTTAATTGTAACTAATTTAATGGGTAATATGTAAGACTACTTGAAATGTTAAATTTTGCCTTTAGCTCAAGAACTATAAGATACCATGCGTGCCTCTTTAATGTGTCTGTCTTTTTCTCTTCACTTCACTATTAAACTGTTGAACTGAGTATAGTTAAATAAAAAGAAAATAGTTTGAAGACTGAGGAAGGAAATTTAAACGATTTTCTATTCGTTTTAGTTGAAAAAAATATCTTAAATAAGTCAAGACATTAGTTTTTTTCTCTATTAAGGAGTATTTTTATAATCCAAATAATGTCTTCATTGGCTAGCATGCCTGGTCCCCAGATTTCACCATGTCAGTTGTGATCCCGTGAAAATTCTAAGATAAAAATAACTATTATTATGCCTATGTGAATTCTGGATCCTTGCCTATATATATACCAATTATAGCAATCAGTTCAGTAATTTTTGCATGAAAAAGTAACATAAACAAAAGTACATGCATCTTCACAAGCTTTTGCATTTATCATATGATGTAGGATGTGAGTGTCAACATGTGTAACTTATATTTGTAATTAAATATTAAAGGTTGAATTTTAATTGATATTTAAATATGAAAATAATAGATTTGTAAAAATAAAAACCGATCAGAACCGCGGGCCGGAGCTAGTTCTTAATATATTTTTATTCAGTTGCATTAAGACGGTTTATACGTACGGTACGGTTTATACGGTTAAATCAATATTTTTATTCATTGTTATTTCTTATCTAACACAGAAAAATATCATCGTTATTGAACAAAAGAAACATCGTTTATTTTGACATGTTCTGATGTTCACGAATGTATACCATATATATGTATGTAATAACCTTACCTTTCTTTACATGTCTTTGAATATTTAGTTATCACTAAATGTTTATGGTGTGTTTGTAACTTAATTTCATGTATATTGTAATTGTAAATGGGCCTTTTTCTATACTAATATTATAAAGAGGAAAGATTTGTTTGTCTCTGTGCTTGTACAAAATAGGCTCCAAAACTACAGGACTGATTTGGATGAAATTTTGTACAGAGATTCTTTGAAACCCCAGTAATGACATAGGGTAGTTTTTATCCCAAAAATCCTACGGGAACGGGAAATATGCGCGAATGAAACCGTGGAGCTCAGCTAGGTCATGTATGTTGAAATTATAAATGGGCCTCATCATGTATAAAAACGTTGGCAAACCTAATAAATAAATGTTTGTTCTATATTGAAAAAGTAAAGCTAACAGATATACAAAAGCACAGTGATGCCACCCAAGACGATTCCTGGACCTGGACTGATTGATGGACCATACGAGGAACCGATGTCGAAACATCCCCCCTCCCCCGCAGGTGGTTCAAGCGTTCCTGTCTCTGTCTCTTCACTATTCGGTCTGAATTCCACCGGGAGTCACAAGTTTAAGTTTAGCTTGTAATATTAATTGTAGTTATTTTCTTCTCAGAAATAAATTATTTTATAAGTAATATCGGTTTCCTTTTGCGTCTTCACGATCCGCTCAATTTAAGTAACTTACAAAATTTATCAACGTTGTCTTCTTCAAAACAAGGTTCACAGAAAATCCTTGTTGATGCTGATATTCTATGAGGAAATGGTAACTTCTCCAGCACGGCCGAATTCCAATCAAGCCGAAGCAATGTTGGACTTCTACTCTATGTAACACCTTTTTCATGCTAATGTCACGTTGAAACAAATTAACCAGGACCAGGATAAATAAATCATTGAATTTTTATCTCAAGAAGTTTTAATGAACAGTTTTTCTTACTGTTTCAACGATGTATTTTTACCTATAAACTTCTAATTAAAAGAAAGTTCTTTTATATTTAAAAAAAATGTTAGGTTTCTTAAATGATTAGTATTAGAGAAGAACTTATTCATTTTAAAATCGAAACGAAAAATATATTTTAATGTTTGATGTTTTTGGGACTGAAGAAATGAGTTCCATGATTTTATTAGTCCTACTAATTATAAATGTGAAAATTTGTGGGGATGTATGTGTATTCGTTACTCTTTCACTCAAAAACCGCTGAACTGATTATGATGAACTTTTATCCGTAATTGTCACGGAATCAGAAGTAGCGTCACGTTACGTTAGTCTTTTCAATTTTTTTCCCACTTGCATTCGTACAAATCTATTTATGTTATGTCTCATTGAATTATATATTATAAATATATATTAAATAGTTTGTTTGTTTGAACTACTGGTCCATGAAAAACAAGAAGGCTATGAGAACTATAATATGATATGCTATAAGAACGAATCCGCGTGGAAGAGCCAGTTCAATATACAAGTTTTACTTTATCACGACTAAATATGAATGTAAAATTTGATAATGTGTTTGCCTTTAATTAAAAACAACCACTTATATGCACAAACAGAACTAAATGTTTATAGAAACTGCTAAATGTTTACACATGATATTTTCGTGAAAACGCCCTGTAGAATAAGTTTAAATAAATGCTTATAAAATGTAATGAATGATAATATAATTATGGAGTAAGATTGCGTAACACCCTAGAGTATACTTTGGTAGATAAACTCGGAAGGGTGTGGTTGATATGGTCAAAAAGTTAAACAGTTTCCATCAAGTGGGAATTTTGAATAAAGCGTTCAAAGCAGTATATTTTTAAGGTATTACATTTGTTCTAGTAAAAATCGAGGTATCGCTGGGGTGTTGATGATTGATTTTCGGAAAAACAACTAAACATAGTGATATAGCATTGGGCATAGAATATACGGACATAAGAAGAAAGAAAAGAAAGAAAAATATTTATTTGCAACAACTATACACATACATACATTTTACAGCGCTGGTCTTCCGTTCGGACCCCTCTGTGACGTGAAACTATTAAGACAGCAGTCCCAATCACGTGTACAATTAAAACAAATTAAATTTATGCAAGTCTATTTAACTTATAAATAAGAACAATCTTATAATAATAGAATTCACATATAATATTTAACCCACTCATGGAAGTAAAACGCTCAAAATCATATTTAATGTTATTTATAACAAAATTCAAGATTTTATTTTTACTTTACATGTTTTTTCTTGAGTTCGTCTGTTTATACATTATTTTTTTTATTTTAATAAACGGTGTCCATAACCTAATGTGGTATGATTAGATTTTCATTAAATAATACTGAATACCTGAATAGTGAAAACCAGGCCGGATAAGCCGGATACCGGATATCCATTTCATGTCTAATTACACTGGTCTGCAAAAAAAAAAAATTTTTTTCTCCTCAATGTTTTCATGCATAATAACATCATGTTCGATACTCTAAACACGGAATTTAACATGCAAATAAATACAGTAGATAGATTTTAAATATAATGTCAATTTAATTAAAAAATTATATTATCCAAGTAACAACAATTACAAAAAAGTGAAAAAAGACCACGCTTTAAGTTTTACAGCGAAATATGCTAATTTTACAGTCACGAGTTATAGGAATATAAGTATATTTATCTCAATATGGCAATTTAATTCAGATTTTTTTGTAGTTTTTTTCTTTTCATCGTTTCCATGGAAGTTTTGAGTGACATATTGCATCCTAAAGGTTTTTAAGCAGAAAGAAGCTCTCGAATAATTTGTCGGTAATTGTCAGCGTTTATATTACCAATAAAATTATGACACACATTTACAAAAGCCACCTAAGCTTTTTTTACAGCCTTGTTAACTTCAAAGTGAAAACTTTATCCGTCATATGTTCTCTCGTATTTGCGGACCTACAAAAATCGCTTCTTTCAATTTCGCGTCACAGATTCTTACTTTATTTTATATTTATCAACCTTGTTTGTAAAAAAATGGATAAACTACACATAAAATACTCAGAAGTATTTAAACATATATTATAGAGTATGAATTTTGTGCAAAACTTACATAATTATGTGATATAGAACGTAAACAATTAAAAGACAAGTTTTCAAGTAACTGCTGTAGTCTCAATGAATACTGCGCAGGCGCACATGTAGGTACTACCATAGAAATCACTTTCGGCACTTTCTTTCTTTTTCTTACGACTAGCAAGAACTTATTTTATACGTATATACAATTTTTATAATGTCAATGCATGAAGCGAATTTAAAAAATCCTGACTTTATTATATTTTAGAAAAAAACTCATTTTGAAAAATCTCGACGTGATAGAAAAAATCGGCCACCGGGAACAGATTCGGGGCATCAAAATCTTCATATTTATGAAAAAATTTTTTGAAGGAGGATTTTGTTGCAGAACAGTGTTATTATTATTATCGATGCACTAATCCAACACTAGTACAAATTCAACCAACTGTAAAATTTGCATGTAAAATAATAGTTAAAACAAGTCCGTATCTAAGTGGAAATCACATCGTAAATTTAGCGGGATGTTACCGAAAACATATTCATTTACGTAAGACAAAGTTGTACAAACACCATGAAATATCGCCGAAGTTCGGCTAATAACTTGTTATATAACGTCACATATTCACCTGTGGGGGGATTAAGGGGGAGTTATGAGAATTGCTTGTCTCACCGAGTGGAGCTATTTAGGTATACCGTGTTTGCAGTTTCGCCGATTTGTTGTGTTTCTCTCTAAATAACATAAATTATCACCGAAGTTTGGATAATAACTTGTTATATGACGTCACATATTCACCTGTAGGGGGACTAAGGGGGATTTACGAGAGTTTCTCTCACCGAGTGGAGCTATTTATACCGTGTTTGCAATTTCGCCAATTTGTCGTGCTCCTCTCTAAATAACATAGATAATCACCAAAGTTTGGCTAATAACTTGTTATATGACGTCACATATTCATCTGTAGGGGGATTAAGGGGGATTTACGAGAATTGTTGGCTGGCTTGTCTCACTAAGTGGAGGTATTTATACCGTGTTTGCAGTTTCGCCGATTTGTCGCGCTCCTCTCTTAATAACATAAATTATCACCGAAGTTTGGCTAATAACTTGTTATATGACGTCACATATTCACCTGTGGGGGGATTAAGAGGGATTTACGAGAATTGTTTGTCTCACCGAGTAGCTATTTATACTGTGTTTGCAGTTTCGCTTATTTGTCGTGCTCCTCTCTTAATAACATAAATTATCACCGAAGTTTGGCTAATAACTTGTTATATGACGTCACATATTCACCTGTGGGGGGATTAAGAGGGATTTACGAGAATTGTTTGTCTCACCGAGTGGAGCTATTTATACCGTGTTTGCAGTTTCGCTTATTTGTCGCGCTCCTCTCTAAATAACATAAATTATCACCGAAGTTTGGCTAATAACTTGTTATATGACGTCACATATTCACCTGTGGGGGGATTAAGAGGGATTTACGAGAATTGTTTGTACGCTGGTTTGTCTCACTAAATGGAGGTATCTATACCACGTTTGCAAATAACATAAATTATCACCAAAGTTTGGATAATAACTTGGTATATGATACCACATATTCTCTTATTAGTAAGAAGGTTAAGGGAGTTGTTAGTTTCTAGCCCTTCATTCTTTTTCTTTTACTTCTCAAATGAACAACAGCAGCAATAGCAACATTATACGTTCTTGGAAATGAAGTAAATAGCCTTGCGCCAGGAGACCTTTGGGGGTAGGGGGAGGGCACAGTAAGCTCCTTAAACCTATGTCACATTTTTTAAATCGAAACGTTTTTTTTTTATGTAACAGCGGGCAAGCGGAGCATGCGGTTCACCTGATGTTAAGTGACTGACCGCAGCCCATGAATATCCACAACAGCAAAAAGTAGCAGATGCCTTGCCAATTTGAAAGAGGGGGAGGGGATAAGAGGAGAGCATTAATGATAGTTGGGAAAGGACTAGAACGGGATGGGAGAGGAATGGGATGGGAATACAGGCCTCCGGACACCCGCTCACCGTACGAAACATGAGCGCAATACTTCTGCGAGGGGGTGGTAATAACACCGGTGTGAGCTTGGCCCAATCATGCAATGCACGGCTCCCACTATTTTGTAGCTGAAGATGTTATGCAGCAGAATTACCCTCTGTCGCCTCTTACGACACCCACGGGTGGAAATGGGGTGGCGTTACATGTATTCTAACCCGTCGCCACACGGGTAAAATTGTGACATAGGTTTTTGCCACTTAGCAGAAATACAAATTTCAAACATCAAGACCTAATGAACCATTCCTGTGGCTCGGACTGGTATATTAACGCACATTTGAGTTTTGTCTGGACAAGCATCCTCCCGTCTCATCGGAGGTATAATACCATCCTCCACAACTCCAAACACAATGCATTATAAATCATTGAAGGGTAGTACAGGTTAACTCAAAGCCCAATAAACCTTAAGTGATATAATAAAGACCTTAAGAGGGCTTTTAGCTGAAAACGACAGTCGTTATCGGCTATTATATTCATAATATTTTTTAAGTGTTTTGTCAATATTGTTATAGGAATTTTATCGTAGATTCTGTATTTAAGAAATGTTATCTATTCAAAGTATTTCAGAAACTAGATGAATAATAGAATGGATTTTGTAGAGTCAAAATAAATTTTATTGAAAAAATATATAGACATTTTCACACTATTTCAAACATTTTCAAATAGTGGGAGAGAGACTTCAATTCTATATTTTTTAAAATGAATTTTCATCAAGAAATGACAATACAATTTAACAAGATATTTCATGCTTGATTTAAGGCCGTTTTAAATATTCTATCAGGCAAATGTCTACGGATAGCATTCGTTATGAGTTTTGACAATCACTTAAGCAATATTATGTTTTTGCAAAAATTTAAATTTTCTATTGTTATTTGTTTTTGTATAAACAAAATTTCACTAAGAGGCTTAGAATTTTTTTTTTCTAGTAGAATTCTGTTCATATATTCTCACCCACATCAATATGAAGCAATATCCAATTTTAAAGAGAAAGAACTTTTTCGCAAACACAGTTCGAAACTGTTTCCATATTGATAAAGTTTTATACAACTTTGATTCAACTTTGAGTACCCATATTTTTCTTCGTTTAAAGAAAGAAATGGTTTTTTCCCCATCTAAATATTATTTAAGCTGAAATCTATTTTAATATTGTAAAAAAATATGTGTTGTATAAAAAATGGTATTTTAACGCAGGTTTTGAAATTTAGAAATAATTATAGAATTTTTAAATTCTCTAGACTGGTATATTAACGCACATTTGAGTTTTGTCTGGAGGTCGAATTTTACTATTATTTTATTTTATACTAGCTTTCCGCCCGCGGCTTCGCACGCGTGTCGCTTATTTTTGTACGCAAGATTTTATACTAATTCCTGTATTTTGTAGAGGCGCACAACAAAAGTCTTAAATAATTATGGTCGCATGACCACTGATATATGCGCATGTCTATAGTTTTTTTTATAATTTTCTATAGAAATAGGTTTGACCAAAATCTGACAGTACGCGCGCCTCTTAAAATACAGAAAATTTTAGCCTACGCGAAAGAAAGCCAGGGCGGAGAGTTATTTTTTGAAGGTTTTTAAGAATTCATTAAGCGTTTTTATCGTCTTAACCTTTAGATATTGGGAACATGTCCGCAACTCAACCAAAATCTCATATTGTCACGTGGTATGACACATTTACGACTTTAGAAGCGTATATCTCAAAAAATATTTATTTTAGCAAAAAACGCATTTAGAAACCTCTATTTCATTTTCAAAGACCTATCCAATGATATCTCATTTAATGATGTATTAGCGAATTTATTTTTTTACCCTCCGATTACATGTACGGAGAGTCACCCTTAAAAATATTTTTTTCAAATAAAATGTAGCCTATAAGTTGAACCGAATATTGGTCTATCAGCATGTGAAATTTTATCAAAATCTACCCAGTAGTTATTACGTGATTGACGAACATACAAACAGATAAACAGACAAACAGACAAACAGACAAACAGAAAAAAAAAATTCTAACCATGGTTTTGGTATATGTGGAACATACATATTACATACTAATCACTCTTTTTGAAAAATATTCAATATACAGAAATGGTTCGGTTACTCTTTTATTATATGTATTATATGTATGTATAGATTATTGTACTTTTACTACAAGACTGCTTTAAAAAGTACTTTTAACAGTGTGGCGTTGAATGGAATGGCTCAGCACACATTCAGTTATTTATCAAATTAAGTCCAGGGTAACATGTTTGCGCTATTGGAGTTTTTTAAATAGTAAATAGAACCTTTAGAGGTGGGTAACTAAAATAAATAAGGGTCGTCACTTTTAACTTTTAATTGCCAGAGCATTTATAACATGAATTGTAGGTATATAATTTAATTTTATGTTTGTTTTAAGTTAACATGTTCACTCTCTAAAATTGATATCGGTGTGCCTTTTAATTGGCGTATTGTTTTGTAATTTATTATCAAAAAGTGTAATTAGCTGTAAGGTACCTATGAGAAATAAAATAAATAAAATATTTCTTCACAAACTTTGTTTGTTTGGTTGGTTGTAATTAATAGGCTAAGAAACTACTGAACGGATTTTAAAAATTCCTTCACCATTCGAAACCTACATTATCCACGAGTAATATAAGCTATATATAGAACATTATGCTGCAGGAGCGAAGCCGCGCGGATCAACTATTAAAAAGCTCCATCATCACTAAGTGACATCTTTACTACTAATATTATAAATGCGGACGTAACTCTGTCTGTCTGTCTCTCTTTCACGCCTAAACTATTGAATCGATTGGATGAAATTTTCGTACAAAGATTTTCGAAACCCAAGAATGCACATATAAAAGGTAAATAATATTCGATTATCAAACAATTCCTTGCATTACACATTAAATTGATGGATCGAATTAAAACAATCTTTGAGTTGCCATTTTTCAAATTATTACCAGACAAAATTTAATGTCTTCCATAAACTTTTTTTAATTTATTCTCAGTATTTCAATTGATTTTGAAATACTGAGAATAAATTAAAAAAAGTTTATGGAAGACATTATGGGTGTCCATTTAACTCAGTCGACAATTATCACAGTACTAGCCCCTTCAAAACCACTTGGGACAAGCCCAGCTTACCCTTGCACTTAAAACACTTTACAATGCTTAATCTCAGAAACAATCCATTAGCGATTATAAATTGTTTAATGGTGTTTGCGTAATTAAGTAAACACACTTCGTCCGTTAGTACAAATTAATTAACGAAATTTTATTAATTATATTAAAATTGTTTGCTTTTGGGGCTTTAAGCTTTCCATCATTAAGTTTTTGCTTTGACACATTATATCCTATTTACTTTTTATATTATAACTAGCTGCGCACCAGGGCTTCGCTCCCGTGGGAATATCGGGATGATATATAGCCTATAGCCTTCCTCGATAAATGGGCTATCTAACACTAAAATAATTTTTTAAATCGGACCAGTAGTTTCTGAGATTAGCGCGTTCAAACAAACAAACTAACAAACTCTTCATAATATTAGTATAAGATTGAGGCTGTGGAAACATACCTTTAATATCACCTACTATCTTATAATTAGTTGTATTAAGACGGTTTATACTCACTGTATTTTTATCTCGGTGTAGACCGACAGTTTTGGACCCTTTAGCGTCTTAGCAAAATAACAGCGCCTTGGTCAATTGACCAAGGCATTATGCTGAGCTAGAACCTTTTCATAGAACACGATACCCTCTTTTTTTTCTTTTTTTTATGGCAGAGCAAGCAAAGGCGCAAGTGGGTCACCTGATGTTAAGTGATCACCGCCGCCCATGAACACCTGAAACACCAGGAGTATCGCAGGTGCTTTGCCGGCCTTTAATGGACATATACGCTCGTCTCTTGAAGGCCCCAATGTCGAACTTGTTCGGAAATACCGCAGATGGAAGGTCGTTCCACAGCTTCACCGTACGAGGAAAGAAGTTACGGGTGAAGCGCACGGTCGTAGATCGCCAACCATCCAGATGGTGTGGTTGGAAGTTAAGATCCCTCTTTCAACTCTATTTTGTGTAATGTCTATTTTATGTAAATTTGTCTATGTGTGTGTGTAATGTAATAATTAATATGTTCTATGATACATTATCTATCTATCTAATTCGGAGGTCCTTGAGAGTGAGACGCTTTAGCGGTCACGTCTCTCCTCGCAAACTAATTTTGTCATATAATTGATATATTGTATTGTGACTTCTTGGTGGAAATGCATTTTAAGTATTGAATTAAAGACTTTTTTACACTATTTCCACTATTTATTTTTATATATAAAGTGTTAAAATAAATAGTGGAAATAGTGTAAAAGTCTTTAATTCAATACTTAATTTTATCATAGTTTACACAGTGACTATAGGAATATCATCTGTTAGGGCTCCCATACAGGTTATTCCTAGTTTGGGGCCCACTGGGACTGCGCAACAGATTCTATAGTTTTTAATTAATAACTAATTTAATGAAATCTGTATTCGTATGTAAATGGTCACTTTTGTTTAAATAAACATTATTATTACGCCTGGCCCATCACGGCGTAGGGGGGCGGATGGGGGATCAGTCAGTGGTGTAGCGTTGTATCATCGACCGAATCGCTGACCAACGATGGGTGTGGTACTCCAGCATTTAGGGGGTTATGCGATGGGTTAACAACCCTCCCATGGAAAAACTTAAGAAACTGACAAAGAGAACTAGCTGCAACCGGCAAGTGGCAGCACTGAACAGAGAAGAATGGAGGGCTCTTGTGTCAGAGGCCAAGACTCACTTTGGGTCCCTGCGCCAAAGGAGTGTGTGTGTGTGAGGCAGGCATACAGTTTTGGACCGTTTACCAAGCATAAACCGTGGAAACTACTATATAAATTTAAGTGTCTATAGGGTGTTGATTTAACTTAGCCAGTGATTACAGCACTTGTATCCACTTGGGACGAACCCTGTAAGTTTATCCTTGCAAACAATTAACAAGGTTTAATCTTAGAAACAATCCATTAACGGTTGTAAAAGTTGCTTGCGTAATTTAATTATGATTAAATTACGCCTTTGATGATTCAATATTTAAGGATTGCCTGGAAGAGATCGCTCTTTAGCGATAGCCGCTCATTTAGTACTGAATCTTTTCTGTTATATTTTTATTTTCAATGCACTAAAAAGGTCCTGTAAGTGTTCTGGTTTACAGCCATCGTTTGCAAAAAAAAGGAAATAAATATTATACTAATAAATATAGTTCTTTTGACTATTTATGTAGTCAATTTTATCTATACAACTATATTTATAAGTATATCTCTTACTAGCTGCTCCACACGGTTTCGCTTCCGTAGCATAATGTTATATAGCCTATGTTACTCGTGGATAATATAGCTTTCGGGTGGTAAAACAAAGATTAAATTCAGTCCACTAATTTTTGAGCCTATTCAATTAGAATCAAACAAAGTTTTCCTTTTTCTTTCTTTCTTTTCAGCCTGACTTAACCCATTGTTGGGTATAGGCCTCCTCCTACATTCCTTTTTATATTAGTGTAAATATCTCTCTATTTCTTTTTTTAAACTTAACCTATTTCACTTTATTAGTATGATAGAAAAACATTTGTTCACCTGCCGTCCAATATCGTGAGATAATAAATTTAACGAGCGAATAAATTATATCATAAAAGGGGATATAAAATATATTTCGTTCTCAACTTTGACGATAAAACGTATCTCCCAATAACAACTTCTAATGTTTTTCTTGTTTTTAACATTCGTAGAAGTATGCGTTGTTTTATGATAAAAAGTTTCGTGGTTTTACGTCGTGTTTATAATGCTGATCTACATTAACATTAAGAATAAAGATTTTATTTTTTATTTATTGAAAAACGCCGAGAGACTTTTACATGAAATAATTTTTTGAATCGTCATAACCTCCTCTATCTACAGGTGAATACGCACCTAGGGATTTGGCGCTTCTTTCCTAATGCGCACTAGGAAGGAGTGGAACAGCCTGCCGGCTGCTGTTTTTCCTGATAAATATAATCTGGTTTTATTTAAAGCAAACGTGAATAGGCATTTATTAAGCAGGTATGCTCCATCCTAGACCACGTTATCACTTTAGATCAGGTTAAACTTTGGTCAAATGCCTACTTAATCTGATATAAAAAACAACACTCTTTACGCCACACTCTGTATAATTAAATACCGAGTAACAACTTTAAACAATTGTTATTAGCGCACTACAATACAACATGACACTATCTTCCTTTACTTTTGTTAACTGACGGCAAATTTTGTGCTTATTTTCATTCTTTTAATAAACCGAATGTATCAGGTCTGAAAACTACATACCTCTCATTTTGCAACGCTACGGTAGCGTTTTAATTAAACTAGCTGTTCTTTGCGGCTTCGCTCCCGAAGCATAAGCCTTATAATTGATAGATTGTATTGTGACTTCTTGGTGGAAATGCATTTTAAGTATTGAATTAAAGACTTTTTTTACACTATTTCCACTATTTACTTTAACACTTTACATAATTACAACCGGTTTCGAGAATTATATTACTACCAATTAAAATACTATAATAATACTACCTGATTATGAATTCTCGAAACCGGTTGTAATTATATAAATTATCTGGTCTATCTAACAAAAAAATTTTTTTTTAATCGGATCAGTAGTGCTCGAGTTAAGCGCAAACTTAAAACAAACAAACTTTTCACTTTTATATTGTTTGTCAACAATTTTAATTTAATTTAATATATTATTCTAATTGTTTTACGTAAGCTTCGTGTAAGTTTATTGAGACAATACATAATTATTATTGTTTATTGCTATTATTATTAGTGTAAGTGTACATTAGTTATTGTTTTCTTCCAGTCTGGCGAATAGAGTGTAGAAGCTGTATGATCCTTTCATTATCTGCAAAACAAATAAAGTTAACAGATTACGTGATTGTTAAACACGTCTGAGTTTTAGCACAAAATATTCCGAGAGCTAGGAACATTTTGGACTATCCCAAATAAATTGTCTGGCTTTTTTTCTTCTATTCTTTAAAAATTAAACTTCAAAATTTAAAAAATTGCATATTACCTCAAATACTGCAGACCTGGCTGATGAGTAGCAAGGCTATATAAATATTATTTAAAAATTTATATTTTGAAAATAACAGATATTTTTTTTTAAAATAATATTTTCAAATTTAGCCCACTACTCATCAGCCAGATCTACAGTCCCATGTCGGGGTATAATAGGAGCTATACATGTTATACAAGTTTTCAGCTTGCCACAAGCACTTCCCCAAAAAATGACACTAACTCTAGGACGAAAATAGATAGATATAGAAGTCAAACTCCATACTAAACGCGAGCGTTCTCTTTGGGTCACATTTACCTCAGTCACAGTTACCTCTATAAAAGTCGGTACAGATAATCTCGTAAACGGCCCGGCGTCAAATATAAATGGAGTATTCATTCTTCCCGCCAAAATAAGAAGCAGTTTACGGGATCTTACGTCGCTTGCCCACCAGTTACTGTTATATACACCCCGGTCCACGGCGCCGCTCTGAAAATGTTATTTGTTGAGGATACACTAAGAATTCGTTGGTTTCTCAAAATACCTTGGCCATTTTAATGTTGTTAACCCGTTGAGTTAATGGGCAACAAATAGTTTCATTACATTAAGGTGATTCTCGGGTTAGTTGATTAAAATGAATGATAAAATACTTTAAAGAAGACTGAGCTAAGTTCGGTAGGATTTAATAACTGTTAACCGTCTATTAACCCGTCGGGTTAAAAACGATCCTATGTCCTTCCTGGGATTTCAAAGAATCTCTATGCAAAATTTCATCCAAATTAGTTGACTAGTTTCGGAGTCTATTCAATAAAACAAACAAATATTTCCTCTTTATAATATTAGTGTAGATAAACATATAACTTACTAGTACCGCCAGCTCATTGCTATGCCAACAATAAATGAAGAGTTGCACCACCAAGGCCACTGTATACTCCAAAATCATCAGCTTTTGAGTTATTGCGAGCTCATTCTATAGAAAAAAACGGTACTTATATAAAAAAAACTAATAGAGGAATGTACAATTTAATAGAATTGAATTTTATAGAAATATAGTGTGATTCTACTCAACTGGAAAATTATAGTATACTAGTCAGTTAATAACAAATTACAGCTCATATCTCAATTCATAAGTTCATAACGACTATTATAAGTGAGTGTTGGGTCGTGTCGTGACGGTAATAAGACGTTCAAGCACCAGACGCAATCGCCCGGTACCAATGCGCCCAGATACTGAACGCACGCAATTTGATTTTAGAAAATTCTAGAACAAACAAGTATTTGTAAATTTTATTGATTAAATTTTATCAATAAAATACTTTCATGAATTAAAATGTGAGATATTTAATTATAAATTTTAGAAAATTAAACAATTATGTGCATGTTCATTTAGTATCTTGTATACTTTATTTTGACGTATACATTAAAGTTTATTAACTATATTGTTCACGATTTTACTCACTTTTTATTTTGAACATCGGATTAAGGCCGACGGTTTCGGACCGTTTCGGAGGTCCTTCTTCAGGGCGAGTGTTAGTTAACACTCGCCCGTCGGCCTTAATCCGATGTTCAAAATAAAAAGTGAGTAAAACCGTGAACAATATAGTTAATAAACAATGTCTCACTTATCGTTGAATCAATATATACATTAAAGTGTTTTCATTCATTCATTTACACACAAAATCGTGTTGTCTAAAAATCATGCCAGCAGTTTAGGCTGAAATATGTCTTCGAAAGAAAATGAATTACAAAATGCTTTATTACCAAGTTTTATTATTTTCTGGTATATTTTGTTAGACGCTATATTTTCCGCTACACATGAAGCAGGCCGGAAAAATGTCGGATTTTCCTCTTACATTGACATTTTGAAGACTGGTTAAGTGCCTAAACGAGTTTACGATCGTCGATCAAAACGTTTATATTGTTAGGGAATTATTTTGACAAATAGTATTATTGGGATACAGTTATATTGACAGATATAGAAAAGATTTGATACAGTCACTGTTACTCGGTTAGTGGCAATATTTGTGAATCTTTCCGTAAATATTGTCCTTCTTTATTTCTGGATATGATAAAAGTTTTTAAACTGCCGTTATTAGATCTTCTAGATTTTCTTTTAATGTATTAATGCGAAATTTAATTTCTTTATTTATTTTAACTACCACACATAATAGTCACTGATTTAACATATTAACTTAACATTAGGTGATCTGCATGCTCCGCTTGCCAGATATAAAATTTTTTGTATGTTTCTTAAAAACGGACTCAATCCAGGAACATCAGTTTTGAAAAAAATATTTTTATGACTCTATATTTTAACGTGTGAAATTGGTATTAATTTTAGTGTTTAATTTTTATGGGCCATAGTTTTAAGTTATTAAAGATCTCTTAACTGTAACTACATGATGCCTGATATAAAAATAAATAAATAATAATAAATATGTTAAGATTAGGTTAAAACTATCAATTGACTCACCAAACCAAGTTGCACAATACTGCAGCAGATCATGATTGAACATATCAGCACGTATAGAAACATCACTGGGGACAGCAACGAATTTAGCGAGGAATATTGTCTGAAACAACAATTAATTTACAGGGAGCTAATATTGGTATGTTACTATTGGATACTTTAAGTACCTTGTTATGCTTCTGAATTTTGTATACGTAACTTAAAGTAATAAATTATTTTTTTTTTATTTAAAGAGACTGTTTTTGCCCTTGTAATGAATGAAAATATTTATTTATTCTACCTGAATTTGGAAAATATTGTTTGTAAGACTGGTTTAAAATACTGAATTGATTTTTAAAATTCTTTATCTAAGGATACAAATATGATTTGAACTCAAAAAACTGATTTGAAAAACATAGAAATTAAGTTCTACGAAATATTTTTACAATAGTTTGTTATATGATTAATTCGATAATACGTACTCCGATATAAAAGAATAAAGTCGATTACATTCCTTTATATTCTCCAAAATCGCTTTGTTACTCAGATATTTAGTTGAACCAAAAATATTTTCACATTTGTATCTAAGTATTAGCATCTGACCCTTGAGAAACGTCATTATAGTAACAGCGTTCATATCAAACACAGCAATCACACCAGCACCCTGGGCTGTGACTATCACATGCCATACAAGACCATAAATGTAGCCAGGCATTACTGTGTTGTCGAAGGGAAACCAGGAACACAAGATCTGCGGGTACGGCTCGGTACCATTACGAACGAGCTCGCGATATACTGGTTCCGCTAAGTACTTCAAAAACGGAGAGATTAGGAGGACTATACAAGTCACAACAGCTGTTGACCAATAAAGGTATGTAATTATCCTCGAATAAACGGTGTATTGTCGCATGTATTTCAACATTTTCTTATCTCCCTTAGACAATGCTACGCGCTCTTCGTTAGAGATGTTATCAAAAAGCTCGTTCCATTTTGATTGGTAGAAAATTGTGCGAAAATTCTTTGATATCGACACGAGGCTCACGGCGGTGAGGGAAAAATTAAGGATCACTTGCATTATATCGTCTTTCATTTTGTACAAAGCGTAGAATTGTGTCAGAACGAAAATAAAAGACATCGCGTGGAAAATGTTGAAGAAAAAGTTGCGGATTTTGTTTCCCCTCTGCCAAAGGCCGAATAAATACAAGCCCCTTAGGTTCGGCCCTAATAACGGATGTTTAGGGTTTTCCAAGCCTTTTGTAATATGAAGGATTTTATTAACAAACATGTCGCTTTATTTCATTTGAAATATGTTTGAAACAGCGAGTTTTATATGAATCGCTGAGGTCGGCATTATACAGAACGTTAGGGAAATAATCGTAACATTTGGTGTTCAACTTTTATTACAATAGTCTGTTTTAAAAAAAAACTGATCATTAATATAAAATATTAATGAGATGCTGGAACAATAACTAATAAACAATAACGACGCTTCTGTGATATTGGAGCTAGACTTAATTATAATATGAAAATTTGTTATGATTTGATCTAAGGAATATCTATTGTTGAATTTAATTTTAAATTTTAAAAATTTAATGAATTTAATCTGTTGTTAAATATATCATTACAAAAAAAAAATGTTTATCAATAGTTCTATACTAGTTTTTCATAGAAATAGTTAAATAGAGCTTAATACATCGTTTGACCAACGTTCTAGAGTTTTACTTCTTTTAACGTAACTTTTCACCGTCAGTCAATTTTTCATCGGTAAAAGCACTCGTATATCAATTTCAGGCTTTCTAAAAACCTTTTACAAAAGCTCGGGAAAGGCGTGAAATTTAATATGTGGAATAGAATCGTCAGAATATAATTTGCTTCGTGAAAAATTATGCGGAATAAAGAACAAGAAAAAGGCGGTGATGCGCTCTGACCTTAATATAGAATTCATAGAAAGGGCACGAATTTAACTATTGGTTTACGTATATTTATATTTATGGTTTTTTTTTGTTTATATTTTTTTTATAATTCCTGTAAATTAATTTTGTAAATATCTTTTTTTTAAAGCAGGAGCTAAAATTTAAAATAAATTTAAATTTGTTAGTCTTGTATAGATTTTGTTTTTAGTGTTTGTATTTTTTTTTATGAAACAGTGGGTCGCGCTTCACCTGATGTTAAGTAACCGCAGCCCATGAAGATCTACAACAGTAAAGTATCGCCTTGCCGGCTTGAAGGAAGCTGAAGGTACAGAGAGAGGATTAATAACGAGAGATGGGGAGAGGAGTACAACAGGATGGGAGAGAAATGGGATGGGAACACAGGCCTCCGGGCGCCCGCTCACCGTACGAAACACATCATATATGTTGCATCAGCTGTTTTTTTTAACGCATGTATAATTAATATCTTTATTTTAGAACTACTAAGGCTACATTAATGCTTTATATGCTGTCGAGGCGCTTTTAGAACGTGATTTACATTTACATAACTAATATTTTTTATACAGTCAGTTCAATTTAATACAGTCCTTTTGGGGACATCAGACTTGACTACTTAATTACAAAAATTCGAATAAACAAAGTTTTCGCTTTAAATTATTTGGAGGCGGAAGTAAAAATTCATCAAACTTTTCAATGGTAGTAAAAAGTCCAACATTATTTAACTAATTTGAAGCTCTTGAGAGCAAAATGATCCCCCGTTACGAGGTTTAACAAAATTATAATAGCCAATTACGAAGGCAGTGTCAGCGTAATTCTATTACTAATTCGCCTACTTCGCAACTTTGGGGCAATCTTTATAAATTGATGGTATCAAAATGAGACGTTGATTTGAAGAGGTATAGAGCGCGCAACGTCATAGCTTTGTTAAATTTTTTATTAACAACTCAGATAAAGCAATATTTTCAGCGAATGGCGCTTATTTGTATTTAAAACATTCACTGCAGCATCATTTTTGATAAACTTTCATTGGGGATGAGGTTGTTTGAGCTCAACTTTAAACTTTTCCCAGTGCGTTTGAGTTTTATTGACCTTATAAAATCGTTTTTAAT
>LQNK01002234.1:0-101714 GCA_001586405.1 Phoebis sennae | reverse complement strand
ACCATGGTTTTGGTATCTATAGAACATACATATTGCATACCAATTACTCTTTTTGAAAAATATTCAATGTACAGAAATGGTTCGGTTACTCTTTTATTATATGTATAGATGTATAGATATGTATTTTAATTTTATTCATAATTTTTTTTCTGCTCATGTCTTCCGCCCAGCTTATTATATATCCCTTCAAGACTGCTTATATAAACATCCGGTGTTTGATATCAAGTTCAAATTACATACAGTTGAGTTCATACATATCGGTAATATTCCTCGCAAGGAACCAGTCAGGTGAACATTGTCAGTACAGTTTGAGTGAACTTTGTGGAACATTACTTCATATTATAGATAAAACATCTTGCTGAAATTATCAGTCGGCATTTATATACAGGAAAATAAATATTAATCCCAGAGCTTTGCTCAACTTGACTTGACAGTTGAATAAATATGCAAATACTGCAAACAAGTGTATAATTAAGAAACACTTTTATTCCTTTAATTCAATATTTTTTATGAAAGAGGTTAATTAGCGAGCGTGTTAAATAGCAAATTCTGTTTCACACCTATTATTAGCAAGTAGGCTAGGAAATATGTATTGTTTTTATAAGTATATAAAAAAAATGATAAGTAAGTATACTTATCAAATTTGCTTAGCCTATAAGCTGTTGGTATTGCCAATACATTATAATATATAATAAATACATATTATTATTAAGAATTTCTATAATACATTTTATTTGTTCTATTGACTGTTGCAGACTTTTCTCTGGAGTCAATCCTAGATGATCATTGAAGTCGCCGTTAAAATGCCACCAAAACTTGAAATAATCATGTTTTGCTGTTTTTAGTCCATTTAGAAATAAAATTAAACAAACAATGAAATTTAAAAATAGCTTGTCAAAATGTAAGTAACAATAAAAACAACAGGAAGAAAACAGGAACAAATGGACTACAGTTACCAAATTGGACAGCCTTATGATATGACAATCTTTCGCCAAATCAAAGAAAACATTTTGCAAAGAGTATTACCGGATGAAATACAAAATAAACAAAAATATCGTTTCAATTTTCTTATCTCAGAGTTGCCAAATTAAATAGAATATGATAGGTGCCCCGATACCCGACAAAAAGGTTTCGCTGAATATGTAAGAGGGTATAAAGTTAGCAAATATTTTCACCTTGTGATATAAGATATTGCCTTGTTGGCATAGTGATTGTATCTTTAATTTACAATTGAAATCGGGTTCGAATCCCGGGATTGAAAAAGAAAAAAAAATATTGGCGTTTTTGATCTTTGAGGACCCGATTGGTGGAGTGGATACAGCAATGGTATATTGCGTCGGAGGGTGTGGGTTCGATCCCCACGAATACAAAATTATTATGTAATAAACATTGTAGTTTTCTTCTGTCTGGGTGTTTATATGTATTTATTTACAAAAAAAGTGTGTTTAAGTAGTATATTATCAATTAACTAGTTTCCATCGTACAAGCTTTGCTTAGTTTAATACTAGATGGCGTTTTGTTAAATGACCAGGAATATTTATCTATATATCTATTTTATTTATTTTTATGTATGTATGTGTGTGTGTTTGTTACACTTTCACACAAAAACTACCGAACCAATTATGAAGAAACTTGGTGTATATATAGGTAAGGGTCCTAAATAACATAAAGTCTACTTTTCATCCTATGGGGTCAGAAGTTACGCGGGTGAACCAGCGGGGTTCTGCTAGTCACAAATGAGTGGCATCCGTTGATCATAGAATATTTTACATACAAACATGCTATTACGTTGCTTTCCTTTTTAAAATTAAACTCTCATTCAATTTCATCAAAGTTCTTAAATAGGCGGATTAGTAAATTACATTGACACCGACTTCTTAATTGGCTATTATAATTTTGTTAAAATTCGTTACGGAACTTGCTCTCAATTTAATATTAGACTTATTGAAAAGTTTAATGAATTTTTACTTCCGTTTCTCAAATCTATATAAAGTTTTATTTATACGCGCTTATCTTCGAAAGCCCCGGTTCGATTTGAAAAATTATTTCTGATTATAAAAGGTTCATTAGGAGGGCAATGAATTATAGCCAGTTCTCAATCTTTTTCAACATGCTACATTAAGAAGTTTAGTTTAGACATCCTAGTGTCCACGGGGGGTGATTCTACAAAGGGACAGATAATCGAGACGCATCAATGGGGGGAGGGGAAGCAATGAAATTCACGCAATACCCTTCTATACTTCTTACCATCCACCTAAGGGTAGCGACGCAAAGTTTGGGAACCTCTGAGCTATGATACTATATTTACATATAGTTATTCATGTACATAATAGTATTAGTTTATGCATTTATTTAACAACACTCTGTAAATTCAATCAGATTTTCCTCAGCTCAATTCACAACACATTTACATGTTATAATTAATTCCAGCTTTAATATCTCCGCAACATCGTTATATTTTATTACAGTTATTGTTCTAGCATTTCATTAATATTATATTATATTAATGATGAGATTTATTTAAGAACAGACCATTGTTATAAAAGTTGAACACCAAATGTTACGATTATTTCCCAAACGTTCTGTATAACGCCGACCTCAGCGATTCATATAAAACTCGCTGTTTCAAACATATTTCGAATGAAATAAAACATGTTTGTTAATAAAATCCTTCATATTACCAAAGGCTTGGAAAACCCTAAACATCCGTTATTAGGGCCGAACCTACGGGGCTTGTATTTATTCGGCCTTTGGCAGAGGGGAAACAAAATCCGCAACTTTTTCTTCAACATTTTCCACGCGATGTCTTTTATTTTCGTTCTGACGCAATTCTACGCTTTGTACCAAATGAAAGACGATATAATGCAAGTGATCCTTAATTTTTCCCTCACCGCTGTGAGCCTCGTGTCGATATCAAAGAATTTTCGCACAATTTTCTACCAATCAAAGTGGAACAAGCTTTTTGATAACATCTCTAATGAAGAGCGCGTAGCATTGTCTAAAGGAGATAAGAAAATGTTGAAATACATGCGACAATACACCGTTTATTCGAGGATAATTACATACCTTTATTGGTCAACAGCTGTTGTGACTTGTATAGTCCTACTAATCTCTCCGTTTTTGAAGTACTTAGCGGAACCAGTATATCGCGAGCTCGTTCGTAATGGTACCGAGCCGTACCCGCAGATCTTGTGTTCCTGGTTTCCCTTCGACAACACTGTAATGCCTGGCTACATTTATGGTCTTGTATGGCATGTGATAGTCACAGCCCAGGGTGCCGGTGTGATTGCTGTGTTTGAAATGAATGCTGTAACTTTAATGACGTTTCTAAAGGGTCAGATGCTAATACTTAAATACAAGTGTGTCAATATTTTTATTATCGTTAGTTATAATAGTGTTAAAACAACTAATTATTATAGTAAAAAATATTTGAAAATTCTGTAGACTTTATTTTAAAGTTTTTAAAATTTTGCTACCCCTCAGTCGCGCTCAGAGACCAATGTTTTTCCACATAAATTATGCCTTTTTTGAGTTCTGATAATTTATTCTTGCAAGGGTAAATCATTTTAAAAATCGTTTTCGTCGTTTCAAGAAGCAACCTTAGACAGATTGTATATTCTATAATCACTTAAAATCTTCATCTACACTAATATTATAAAGAGGAAAGCTTTGTTTGTTAATGAATAAGCTCAAAAACTCTTGGACCGATTTTAAAAATTCTTTCACCATTTGAAAGCTACATTACCCACGAGTAAAATAGGCTATATTTTGATAGGTAATGTATATGTATAGGAGCATAGCCGCGCGAACAGCTAGACTGTCAATATATTTGTTATATCATAACAATATTTGTCAAAATAACTCCCCAATAATATCAACAATGATTTGATTGGGGCTCGTAAGCTCGTTTAGGTAGGCACTTAGCCAGTCTTCAAGATGTCAATATTCATTATTGAGAAAGGAAAATTCGACGTTTTCCGACCTACTTCGTGTGTAGCGGAAAACGTAACGTCTTACAAAAACAAGATATACAAGGAAATAATAAAACGTGGTAATAAAGCATTTTGTAATTCTATTTTTTTGGCGGAAGACATTATTCATACAAAATTTCTGTCACGGTTTTTAGACGTTATAAAGAACGAAAATTATCACGTAGTATATTTTCTTTCGCTGTTTTTAAATTTATAATTAAATATCTGACATTTTCATTCAGGAATCTAAGTATTTTATTTATTCTTTGGAGACTTATGTTGGAAAGAGCTGAAGCATGTTTTAATGCATTATAAGCATTCACAGGTCGGTATTTTACGCAACCGATTTATTATTTGTATAGAAAATGCGATCCGTATGATGCGAGTCAGTGGACGCATTTGTATGACTTAAAGACATGACACAATACATTTATGATAACACAAAATTAAAAAGAAAACATAGTAACACTGATGTGTCATACCAGATGCCAAAAGGGACCTAATTCAGCATAAATACTGGGAACGAACTTAGAACAAGGTTTTTCAGGCTTATTATTCCACGTACCGCTATAGTCAGACCACACTTATGTTTTCGCAGGCAAGCGGAGCATGTGGTTCACCAGTTAAGTGACTGACCGCAGCCCATGAACATCTACAACATCAAAGTGTCGCAGACCTTTCCTGCTTGAAGAAAGAGGTGATGATAGGGAGAGGACTAATAATGGGAAATTGGGAGAAGAGTAGAACATGATTGGAGAGGAATTGGATGGGAATACAGGCCTATTTAAATTTGAGTAGTATTTGAATATAGCCGAGATATAGAGGTATTAGGTTATTGAAATTTTCAATAACTTTATACCAAGAAATTTTAGTTGGGATATGCTTCATAGACTACTTTTTAGCTTTTAATCTCACAAATCTTTATGTGAAACAACAACGTTATACAAATAATGTATATGAAAATAACTAAGCTAATATATGCTTAAGAATTTTTAAGTACGTATATTTTTCAGAGCGCGCCGTGGACCGGAGTGTATATAACAGTAACTGGTGGGCAAGCGACGTAAAATCTCGTAAACTGCTCCTTATTTTGGCGGGAAGAATGTCTACGCCGTTTATATTCAACGCCGGACCGTTTACGATATCATCTGTCCCGACTTTTATAGAGGTAACTGATTTTTATTATGTTAATAATGAAATGATGTGAAATTTACGTAAAGACGAAGTAAAGGACAAAAATATATTCCAGTATACGAGTATTGCTTGAGCTTAGATTGGACTAAGCGCCGAAGAAATTAACATGCTTCTCTAAAAACAAACTTATTGGTAACTAATTTAATAAAAACCTTACAGTCAGAATTCAGAAAGCTGGTTTTATATGTGCTTCATGCCTAATACAAGCGCTTGTGAACACTGTGGGGATAAGGAGAGGATTATGATGGGAAATTGGGAGAAGAGCAGAACAATATGTGAGAGGAATGGGATAGAATACAGGCCCCGGGCCTCCGGTCACCGCATCAAACATTGCAATACTGTTTCATGCTGATCTTCTGCTGGGGGGTGGTAATTTCAACAGTCGAGATTGGCCGCCTGGTTTTACAAAATTTCAACAAAACGTTTGGTAGGTGCAGCGTGATTGACGCAAACATTTAAATATCCAGTCTTTCATATTTACAATGTTACTAGAATATATAGATCTAACTATGTAAGAAAAAGTATTTACAATAAAAAAATACACATCTTTTTAAGTTCGGCTAATTTTATTTCGATTTATAAATAAATAAATATTCCTGGACATTTAACACAACAACATCTTGTCCCAAACTAAGCAAAGCTTGTAGTATGGAAACTATATAGCTGATAAACATACTTAAACATACTTTTTTTCGTAAACACATACACACTATAGATAAATAAACGCCCAGACAGTAACAAACTACAATGTTCACCACATCATAATTTTCTACTCGTGGGGATCGAACCCACACCCTCCGGCATTGCGCCGTCGATTTATAATTATATCTTTAAAAATATTAGTTATAAAAATTGTATTTTCAATAACAGCATTATTGTAAACCCTTTAAACCCTTATTTTTATCTTAAATATCACATAATTTTACTAAAATGTAAATTATTCAGTACCTACGCTACAAAATATCTCACATTTTTCAGATCACAAATTCTTTCCACTACGCCGACGACATAACGATATTTAAATTTCTCAGTTTATAAATTATGTATAGAGCAGAAATATCCTAGATGTTTTACATTCAAGTTGAAATGTGTTACTATGTTATCTTTGGCTACACGTGCTTTATGCTGCGTGATCACTAAGACACTTTTTTTCCAATTTCAAGCTGTACTTTGTTTCATTTTTGAACGGTGCGTTAACTTAGGCATAAATAAAAAAAATAATTTATTTCACCAAGCTAATCTATTTTATTTTTATTTTATTCTAATGCCTCATGTTCTATGTATCTAAATTTATTGCCCCGTGTCCACTATTTTTTTTTATTTTCACCAGTCACCTATCCTTTTTTACTGATGACGATTCTGCTACCATCACTTTGCTAATTGTGACTAGTTGTGATTTGTAATCAACTGACTAGTTCTACTATATTAGTCAGTCGTGTATAATCACAGTAAGTTTTCATTACGTTCATAATATTAGGTAGCTTTTGATTATTTTAGTTAGAGCTAACTTAGTTAGAGCTAAATGGGTTTATAGATCATTATAACTTAACCGCAGAGCTTATTCTGTTGATTTTCGACAAATTCCCTGGAATATCTTCTACATGGATGATCAGACTGGAACTAAAACTAATTTATGTGGGACCACACTCTGACACTTTACTCTTTCGAATGCAAAAAAAATCCAAATCGGTCCATAAATGCCGGAGATTGGCGGTAACGTACATACAAAAAAACGGTCGAATTGAGAACCTCCTTTTTTTGAATGTCAGATAAAAACTCCAAATGTATAGACTATTATCTTTAGAGAAACAAATCCCCAGTGGATAGTATTTTAAACCACAAACTACACCGTCTCACAAAACCACAAGCAAACTCCACGAAGCCAGTTGCAAAGCCAATGTATTGTCATTCGATTTGCATATGAATGTAAACTCCAGCGAAATCGATAGACACAGGATTTTAGTTCGTTAGTTCATATTTTCTATGCAATTTTGCTTTCGATTTTTCTATAAAGAGTGAAATTTTGTAATGTCACCTACTCTAAAAACTTTAGATACAAAAATTTACTTAAAGATAACATTAATTTTTTCTTCGATAGAAAGCAAGAATTTCGGAAGTCTTGTCCGAGGATATCTGTATAGCTTATCCGATCTTGATTAAATTTCGTAAGTGAATACTATAAATAGCAGAGTGTAGTATCAAATTTAATTTCTTGATTTATAAATTAAAAGGCGAGGTCTAAGTCGGGGCGAGCCACTAGTATTTCAAACCAGAAACTATAACGTCTTACAAAACCACAAGCAAACTCCACGAAGCCAGTTGCAAAGCCAATGTATTGTCATACGATTTACATATAAATGTAAACTCCAGCGAAATCGATCGACACAGGATTTTAGTTCGTTAGTTCATATTTTCTTTGTAATTTCGATTTTTCTATAAATAGTGAAATTTTGTAATGTCGAAGAGATACTACTCTTAATACTTTAGATAGTAAAATTTACTGAAAGACAACATTACTTTATTTTTGTAAAGAAAGAAAATTGCCACAGCTGGGAACTGACTTTTTTTCATCACATCCTTAAATTTTATGATATCAATCGTTAGGGTCAATAATACGGATGAAAAGGCCTAGTTCGAAGATGAGCGAAATCGGTTGAGGGGTTATGTAAATAGCGGAATGTGGTATCAAAATAAATTTATTGATTTATACATTACAACTCGAGGTCTAGCTTCTGGCGAGCCACTAGTATTTTAAACCAGAAACTCCAACTTCTCACAAAGCCACAAGCAAACTCTACGGATCCAGTTGCAAAGCCAATGTTTTGTCATACGATTTGCATGAACGCTAAACTCCAGCGAAATAAATAGACACTAGGTTTCAGGTAACATTTATATTGTGGATCTTTCTATATCTTTTATGTATGGTTTGGTGTGAAACTAGTCCATTTTGCGTGGTTTTCGTTTTTACTTGTGTTACTTTTTAATAATGGTATGACTGACAGCAATTGCAATGCATCGCGGAATTTACCACCCGAAAGAAAATCGTTGAAATAATATTAAAATAATAATATTTTTCTTTATCTAAACTATTTGCCTATGAAATTTAATCAAAATAAGTGACGTTTGACATTCGCCCGGCTATTCTACCTCTGAGACCTGACTTCGCGCAATAATAGAAAATAATTTTAAAATATTTATGCTACCCTTACATTCTCGCTGTAATTGTCTAACTCGTTAAGTTATTTTAATAACAAAGATCTCAAGACCTTTGACACGAAAAGCTCATTAAATTCATTCAAAGTTTAAGTCATTCATTAAAAACTGATTACCTTCAGGGAGCCGGGAAACCGGCGTGAGAGCCATATTACTGCTATATCAACTTTAGATTATACACGGCACTTGCAAGCAGGGTTGGCACTAAGCAGTTTAAAATATTTTACTTTAATTTTTTTTCATGTCAAAGCAGGCAAGCGGGGCATGCGGTTCACCTGATGTTAAGTGACCAACCGCAGCCCATGAACATCTGCAACATCAAAGCGTCGTAGACCATCTGTTTGTTTCTCTGTGGCGTACCAATTGTGATGAAATTTTGTATTCGTATAGGTAATCCAATAACATAAAGGCTACTTTTAATCCCGGAATTTTCACGGGATCATACGCGGGTGAAACCGCGGGGCGTGGCTAGTGATTTCTAAGCCGTTAATTTGGAACTAATTATGGAACGCCAGGGATCTGATGTGTACAATAAAAAAAATAATGGACCGGTTGTGTTGATGGTATCAAAAATACCTTTATTTTTACTCAGACTATGTCGAAATTCTTTATTAACCCGACTAACACCCGTGTGGCGACGGGTTAGAATACATATTTTGCCACGTGGGTGTCGTAAGATGCGACAGAGGATATTTCAGTTGCATGCCACCCTCAGCGACAAAAGAGTGACTACCACCCCCCAATAGAAGATCGACAGTATTGCACTGTGTTTCGTACTGTGAGCAGGTGCCTGGAGTCCTATATTCCCACCCCATCCCTCTCCCAACTTCCTTCCATTAATCCTCTCCTTATTTTCTCATTATCATTATCCTCTCCTCCCTCCCCTTCCTTCAAGCCGACAAGACATCTGCGACACTTGAATGTTGTAGATCTTCATGGGCTGCGGTCAGTCACTTAATCAGGTGAACCGCATGCTCCGCTTGCCTAATATTTAAAAATTAACGGAAATGAAAGAAATTAATTTTATTTAAAATTCTAGATTTTGACAGCCCTACAGAAGCCATCAAAACCGATCGGAACTGTGTTTGACAGGTTCGCGGATCAAATAGAAGATTATAGCAGTCGCAGTGACATCGATTCCACGAATTTTGTATGAAAAAGCTTTTTATTCCTGCCCTCCGTGGATTTCGCGTTTATTTTGTAATGTTTTATGCAAAACTCGCATATGTGGTTTTGATAGAATAGTAAAATAAATTGAATTTTTAATATCACGTCAAATTTGTTAAAATAACGGTTCGAAATGGTAATGTACTTACTTTATTTTGCACATTACATTATTTTTATATTTTTTTTTACTTTTTGTTGTTGATTTTGGTGCCTACATCTTTTTTTACCATGCGGCTCCCAAAAATTTCATTGAAGATTGCCTTTTACACATTTATACTATCTTGATGAAAGATTATTTTTATGTTGTTATGTAAAATTGAGTATGCAAATGAATAGATAACAATGGTAATATTAAAAATCTTATACTTTAATTTAACTTTATAAAATATGACATACTAGTTATGTATATGTGCTCATACGTTTATTAATAAGCAAATATAACTGTTACCCACTAAAGGTATGTTGGAATTGCATAATCGAATTCTAAGCCATCATTGAATCATAGGAACTAGGTACCTAATATGTATTTATTATAAATACTCACCCCCTATTGGTAACGCAAATCATTGATTTTTCTTAAATGAAAACATCAAAATTAAGTACATAATGGAAAACAGTATAGAATGAAAATACAAGAACTCCAATAAAACATTAAAAATATTTAGATGTTGTTTACAAAGATTTCGGGTTTGTTTCAAATAATACTTCCACGTTAACTCGGAAAGTTATAAAATATACGGCTTTCCTTAACAGAAAACATAAAGAGATATTACCTTGTGTAAAAGTTTACTGAAGTATTTGGATAATATAGATTTCTTTGTAAGGGTCTGTATGAAAGGTAAAACGGGACTAACGTATTCTATGAAGTTACCTTAATTATTCCACTACTCAACTTCGACTAAGGTTACGTCAAATATAACGTAGAGAAATATTGTTCGGTATTCTAAGATAAAAGTTTGATATAACTGGAGTATCCACCAAAGAGGTCGGAATAGTGCCTGAGGTTGAATGAAGTCGACGAATGCATAAACTTTGATAGCTAGAAAGGCGAAGTTTTCACAAATTATGTAAATTCTTTGCCGATTTAACAACATATGCTAAAAAATTAAAATATTAAGGGAAATAAGGAACCCTTCGAGCGCGAGTCTGACTTGTACTTTGCCGGTTTTTGTTTTATTTCTTGTTAAAATCCGACTAATATTTTAAATGTGAAATTATGTTGTTTGCTTAATCATTACTCACGCCGTAACTACTAAACCGATCTTGATGAATATTAGTAACGTACAAACGTAACGTTATACGGCTTTTGACTAGATTAAGTGATAGGATACTTTTTATTAATTTATAGACCCTAAAAACCAAACGGCGAGCAGAAACTACTTCAGGAATAATAATATAATTTACGATTTATATTTTCACGTTCCAATTATATTAATTCGGAAGTTTAATTCATTTAATGTTGTTCAGTTTATAAACTGTACATGTGTTTTTTAACCAAATCGTTTCAGTCATTTTGTACAATTAAAAACAAACATGTACTTTCCTTAATTACACTTGTATTAATGCGATTTTTGTATATTTTTGTTAACTGTTTTCGAGCAAATAACTCACTTTCGTTTCGATGACGGAACATCAGATTAAATTAATTAAATTACCTTCCAATTGGATAAATTTCAATTTACTTTCCAAGCGAATTCGAAACGCAATGAATTTCTGTTAATTAAAAAGCAATTATATTGAGTACTGATCGACGGCTTAAAAAAGATAGATAAGTACAGAATATTTAGTTTAGGGCGCATTTACATGAGTCGATAAGTTGATAGCCCGAATGGGGGGAGTTTTCGACTAATATAATTATAATATATAATACTTGCCCATGCAGGCCCATGACAACTATGGGAAGGCCATAGTTGTCATGGGCCAATCTCAACAGAGATTTGCCAGGTACGCAAGTTTATTATATATTATTTTACATTATTATTTAACCCGACGTTTATAATGTAAAATAATGTATAATAAACCGCGTTTAAAATCCTTTTAAAAGTATTTTATTTAAAATGGAAAGTACTCGCGTTAAAACGAACATAAGATTATAAAATTGAAGTGTTTAAACTAAATTAGTTCTGAAGAAAAGACAATATCGTACATATTCTGGTTACGTCCCAAGAAACTAATAAGCTCGAATAGGCTCGACCTCTATAACATTTGTCCAAAATCCCAGTTTTACAAATTTATAAGGGTAACAGACTCGTAAGTTATCTATTAGTATATGATTTCACAGTATCTTTTCCTAAATTGTGAAATTGTGAAAACAGCCTGTAAAGTGAGAGAATTTAACCAAATTAATTAATATAAAAAATAATATTCCTGGACTAGATGGCGTTGTGTTAAATACACAACGCTATCTAGTCCCAAACTAAGCAAAGCTTGAACTGTAGAAACAAAATAACTGATAGACTTAAACATACTTTTTTTGTGAAAACATACATAGTATAGATAAATGAACACCCGGTAGAAAATTACAATGTTCATCACATCATAATTTTCTACCCGTGGCAATCGAACCCACACCCTCCGGCGCAATTGACCATTGCTGTATGCACTGCGCCAATCGGGTATTTAAATTCTTAAGTAAATACTCGATTCAACGCACGGTTCCTATAAATTAATATATTAGCCCATTTAATATTTGTTCAAAATCTCACCTTAAATTTGTAAGGATAACAGACGCCAAGCCAATTAGTAGTATAATGTAAACCAACAGCTGTCGGGAAACTCATAAAATATGATCTAATTTAATAAGGCTTAATTGAGGTACTCTTATAACTTACCTTGTATTTGTATTTGAACACAGGTAGTTAAGTTACAAGGACTTTAATATAACTTAAAAAACGGGTTTAATAGTTAATAAGTTGTGTTTAAGTTAACAAAATAGTAGATAGCTACATAGTGTACATCATACATACATAGGTAATCATCCATTCCTTTATAATCACAAAAATATATAATGAACTAGATTTTCGCTTACGGCTTCGTTCGCATGACAAGACAACAGAAATATATTGAATAGCAATTTTATAACGAAAATTCATGGATCTTTTTAAACAATAATTATGCATAGTACATAAATGGTATGGTGGTTGTTCTGTTCGTCTTCGCTCTCGTAGCATAATGTTATATACGCCTCCACTCCTCCGGTTTTACTCGGGTATGTTACTTCTGATCCCGTGGGCATTCCGGGATTAGAAGTAGCCTATATTTTATTCAAAATACTTACATAATTTTTTACCAAGTTTCATCTCAATCAGTTCAGTAGTTTTTGCAAGAAAGGGTAATTCACAAACTTTCGCACTTATAATATTGGTAACATGTAACTCAATGAAGATACAGCTTTCGTTTGGTAAAAGAATTTTTGAAATCGGTCCAGTAGTTTGTGTGACAAAAAGGTTTTCACTTTATAATATTAGGATAATATCTACCAATATAATTTTTTTCTATGACGAATCCTCTAGAATTCATCATTTTTGTAAATGTCCAGTGATATATTTCTTCTTGTCTATAATAAATAAAAGACACTATTATATTGTGTTCTTTGCACTGCAGATAGGGTTAAAATAAAACAAGTATTCGTCTCACACTGTCTATTGAACGTTTTAAAAACATTAATTTTACACAATAATTACACTTAAATCACAATAAAGGTACAATTACCATAATAAATAAGTCTTCTATACATAGTCTCGTCACTTAGCTAAATAAATACTAATATTTAAGTACTGTCATATTAGGTTTTCACGAAGGCGTAACTGCATTTTTTTTAGTACAGAAAATCATAATTATGAAATCTATTTTAAGTATGTGATTGAAAAATATGTAATTTTTTAAACTATCGCACTGACTAAGTGAGATATCATTTAAATGTATCTAAGAGAGACATAAATATATATGAACCAGTTGATTAATAAGGGCATTGTTTATAAATAAATCATATTAAATTAACAATGCCTCGCCTACCCTTTTTATTATTTTTATATGTTTAGGTACATGTTCTGAATATCCTGTAAACAAATGAAACCTATATAACACCTTATATATTGTGTACGTAATTTTTGATGTTCAGAACTATTCTGGTGTTATTACCAACTCCAATTTCACCAAAGTCTTTATTCAATACGCTTATTTTATATAAAAAATAGCAGTAGAACAAAGTATATTTTCACACGCCTTCGTATTTTGTTATTAGACAATCTCATACTCAGGTATGAACTACTTAATCAATATGGCATTCATAGAACCAAACACTAACATAATGGACTTAGTTAAGCAGAAAGGATACAATCTACGTGGAACTAGTTTAGAAATATTTGAAGTTTAGATCGTCTATCTATATAAAACTCAAAGGTGATAATAGGTGTTGATGACTAACTGACTGATAGAGTGATCTATCAACGCATAGCCCAAAACTGCTGGATGCATCGGGCTGAAATTTTGATTCAGTGACATTTTATACTACGCCATTTAGTCCCAAACTAAGCAAAGCTTGTACTATGGAAAGTAGATAAATCATAGACATACTTTTTTTTAAATACATACATACGTATAGATTAATTAATACCCAGACAGTAGAAAATTATCTACTCATGGGGATCGAACCCACACCAACTCATCCACTGCCATCACTATTAAAGTCAAAGTTTGCATGTTTGTTTGTCAGTCACCTCGCAACTGAACGGATATCGATGAAACTTCGTATTCAAATAGCTCGATTACGTAATAAACTATTATAATATTGATGTATAGACAATGAGTTTAATATGAACCTAGATTTTGGAGCTCTGTGGATCGGATACCTTCTGCTTATCATCGTCCCATTTAACTATTACTATTCTATATTCCTGTGTAATTGTTATGAATCCTTTGTATTTATATTGAAATTACACGTATTTGTCACAAAGCAATTAATTTACTGGGACTATGACGTTTTGTTTATTAACATTCAATCTACTAATTACTTTTGATTGTTTTAAATTAAACAAATCAGTAGCATAGTAAGCTAATGCAGTGGTAACGAGCTAGCATCTGTACATATAGGCGGGTCATACCCAGCCAAGCCCACTTCACCTTTATCATTGTACCATCAGCCTGCTATTATTATATTTTATGTTTTGATGAAAAATAAAAAAAATATTTATTTATTTTAAAGTATATCTAATTTTCTGTATGGTAAATTATATTTCAAAACATGGGATCAAATTAAATATTTACAGTAAAACTTAAATGAAAATCACAAAGAACTACTACATAGCTTTCTATATTAAAAGTAAATAAATTTTATTAATTATTTTTTGAATTAAACAGGCCAAATCTTTAGGGTCTTATGATGCGTGAATAAGACCGTAAGTTTCTAAGAAGACACTGTGATATGTGATGAATTGCTAAAACATCACAAAGTGCATAATGTTATCTACATCCCAGGCTTAAATCTACAAAAATGTGTTATTAGGATTCTGCACGGGTCTGTCTGTCAGTCAAAAGGCTGTATCACACCAACCGTAATAGTTAGAAAGAAATTTTCACAAATTATGTATTTTCGTTGCCGCAATTACAACAATACTAGAAATAAAAAAAAAATATCAAAAGTACGGAACCCTCCGTGCGCGAGTCACACACAAACTTGACCGGTTTTATTTAAATACAGTGAAATGACACTACATCACATAAGAATCTAAAATTATTCGTACAACATCCATTAAGATAAAACATATTTACAATCTTATAATAAAGAAATATTGAAATACTAAAATCTATTAACTATGACTATATAATTTTAGCTAAATTTTAGAGCAATCATAAATTTCTTTGTATTTACATTTTTTATTATAGTTAAAAAATAAAATCAATACAACTTATAAATCCTGTAGTTTGTCATGGTAAGTAGTCGATAAATTCGTTTAACCATGATTGTCATTAATATTTACTAATTTAGTATAGTACAATGAATATAATCTATACAGAGACCACGCTTGAATAAAATTATACTATAAAAGATAGAACATATGAATATCCTAAAATTTCGAGGCAACAGTTTCAAAGGTTAAATTGCCTATAGTTCCAGAAATGATAAGACAAAAATCACTATACTTTATTCGTTAGAGGGCTTTCGTCAATTCACCTAGGTCCTCAAATACTCAATATATAAACATATCCATAAATTCTCACTACTGTTCACAACACTTAGTCCTTAATTAAACTACTGAATCATTAGGCTTATCACTCTTCGATAGTAACGGAACGCTACTGTAATCTTTTAGACACTGGTTCCCTTTCTTCAAGCCGTTATCGAAAGAATTTGCAGTCGCCAATTTCGGCAACCAGTTATTATTCCCAATTTTCGACAGATGGTTTATCGAATTCAATTGACAGTCCTTCAGTTTGACTTTGGGATGACTGTTCTGATTCACAGAATTGTGGTTTAGGGAATTGACGTTCAGAGATATTGAATTATTAACGCTAAATTTATCATCTTCATTGTGATCCCCGTTTGTTACTGGTTCCGTTGGATCAGATAGTTGTCTTTGCATTTTGACGACTTGAAGCAGCGGTTGCGCTTCTTTTTCTAATTTAGTGACGTCAGTCTTTTGCTGGAATATTCCAGAACCCCGTCTGCTTGAAGACCTAGAACCGTTATCCAGCTTCTGCCTAAACGGGCTCAAATGTGACAGAGATCCACTATTGATTGATTGCGCCTGTAATTTGACTAAAGGTTTCTCCTTTGGCGCGGTCTCGACTTCGCCCAACAACCAATACGTGACTAGAATGCCCTTGCCCTAAAATAAAAGGAACGAATTCTTGGAAAATGTTCTCAAAAGAAAAGTTTTATTGGATTTTTATTTGGAAGATTCTTAAATAAAACAAAATAACTAGAAGAAATAACGGCGTCCTTTATGGGCTTAAAAACTTGAAAATTTAATATATTTTCGTGCAAAAAATACTGAGAAAGTTTTATAAAGAACTATTTCGAGATCCAATTATAATAATCCTAAATAATATTGTGGTAGAAGCTAGAAAATACAACAACGTAACAAATTCCAGGCACGCAGCATTAACGCATTTTGAATTCTCGTCTTCACTTTTGTCACGCTTCGTCATATTTTTATGGTTATTCAACGTCAAATAATAATCAAGACTATGTAAATTTACACAATATTGGTTTATATATTACATAAAATATGAATTTGGAAGATCAAATGGGGTGTATGGTTGAAGCTGTGCCAAGAAAATGGTTTGTTTTGGTAAATTATCAGAATATTATTAAGATTAGGAAACTCGAAATTTTTTATTAAAAATTCAATGTAAAATATAATAGTTTTAGGCGATTGATATAATCAAAGATAAATATGAAGTTTTAAACCAAATTTAGCTAAGAAATACCTAACTTTATGAAAATTATACACAAATACGTTTGTGCTACATACCTTCATAGCAACCTCTCCCCTACACTCCAACTTAAAGGTCCCAAAGGTATCAAGCAGTGCCTTAGTGGTTGGAGACACGTGGATCTTCAGCGCTTCTCCGTTAGACTCCATTCGTGATGCTGTGTTTACTGTGTCCCCAAAGAGGCAGTATCTGGGCATTTTTAGACCTACAACACCGGCTACGCAAGGACCTGGGAAATAAATTGATTCAGTAAATTATTTCGGTGGGGGAGCTCTCTTTTTGGATAAATAAAGATCAAAGTATGAGCGTCAAGTTAGTAAAATTTCTAAACTGAGGAAAATACCTTTTTCAGATATTTTTACCTTTATATATTGTAGCATAAATATATTATTATAACGGTTAGCTCTTATACAGCAGTTCTTAACAGACATCCCGATTTTTGGAAGTCTTAAAGGTCGAGTGAGTGATTCCCTATTTTAAAGATCTTTTGAAATAAATTTAATTTTTAAATCCTTTTTCACTTATAATTAATGCTAAAGTCTGTGAGGATGATAGTGATAATATGTTACTCTTTCATGTAAAAACTATTGAACCGATTATGCTGAATCTTGCTATACATGTAGATATAGATCCAGAATAACACAAAGGCTACTTTTGATCCCGGAATTTCCATGGAATCTGAAGTTATACTGGTGAAACTGCGGGTCGTAACGAAAAAATTATAACTATAACCTTTTGACTAAAAACATTTCTCTTCATATTTGTAACAAAGTGCAAGGTTACTTCAGACGTATCCGACTATATCTAGGAAAATAGAAACACGTACATTTGCTCTTATTTCATACATTCAGTGCCCCTGTTAATATGAATTGCTATCAAAGCGACAGTTTACGTGACAATTTTTATAGTACACATTTTTAGTTTTCGAGTGTTGATTTGTATTCTGTATTTTATAATGGAATGTTGCTTGTATTTTATCAAATCGTTTGTATTTCGCTTTGAATAAATATGATATTTATTATTTATTCAAAACTTATACGGAACAATTTCGATTACTTTATTAGTTATTTTTTTAAACTATGTCTTTAAATTTGTTGCCAAAACCGGCAAAAAATAATAAGTGACGTAATTTGTCTAAAATAAATTGCTAGACTATTTAAGATTTTTCTTTGTCTATACTCTATACTATTTGCGTACAAATAGTATAGAGTATAGACAATTTTATCAAGGTCAGACCACCCATACTCTAGATATCCTCGGACAATCATTCACCTATTTCACTCCTTATCTTCATTACCTCCCTTCCGATTTTGCCCAACTTCGAACTCGATATTTTCTGTTCTCTAAACTATTTGCCTTTTAATTTTAATCAATTAAGTTAACATACAAGCATACAAACATACAAACGCCCGGCCATCTCGACTCTAAGACCACTACGGTCAGTTATCAGCTTTCATAACGAAACATAAGTAGGTTTTTTCGCGAGCTTTAGATTTTATAAGCAACAGAGCGTAGCATCCGAGAGTGGACACGTATCGCTAACGCTTCGTAACAGTTCACCCCTGCCAAAGAGCGAAAGAAGTATCTGACTGCTAACCTTCACTAGTTTGAGAGGCACTTTAACAGAAAGAGATTTTCTATAATTCTAGATCTATAAACTTTTCCTACAACATTTCTCTACACAATTTTCACAAAGTGCAAGGTTGCCAGACGTATCTGTCGTGCATATCTAGGAAAATTGCAACACATAAATATTGCTCATATAAGCAACAACACATGTATGATTTATACTTTCAGTGCTCCTGTTGATATGAATTGCTTTCAAAGCGACATTTACGTGACGAATTTTATCTCTAACAATTTGGGGGACATTGTTAGTTTTCGATTGTTGATTTGTATTCGGTATTCCATTTTGTTGACAAGAAATATCTGTTTCTATATTCCATTTTATGGAGATATTGAAGAAGAAATCCCGAAAGGCTTTAAATGTATATTTTGTTTCGTAACAGTTCATATTTCGAACTTTTTCGTAGTTTTATTCAAACAGTAAACAAAGGAAGTATAAAATAACAAGGCAAGAAATCGCTAGTTATTCACGTATATAACGTAATTATACAATTTATTTATTACGAAACATCAAATACTAGGTCTGCCCCGCGGTTTCACCCGCGTATATCTGTTTTCCCGTTCTGGTGGATGCCTACGTCATAACATCTACCTGCATACCAAATTTCAGCTCGATCCATCAAGCGGTTTGGGTAGTGCGTTGATAGATCACTATGTCAGTCAGTATAATTACATTTAGTCACTTTCATTAACACATAAGAATAATTAACTCAAACAGAAATTAGTTTTAATATGATATAACCCAGGTGATAAATTTTCACATATTTTGTTAGCCTTACTAAAAAGCTAGTACAAAACTCACCAGAATGCAGTCCAATCCTCAACTTCAACTGGTCCTGCGGTCGATGCCTGATCCTGAACCGTCTCACAGCGTCCAACAAAGCTAGTGCCATTCTCGCGACTTCGCACGCGTGCCTCGTACCGTTCCTCTCGGGTAGACCTGATACCACCATATATGCGTCGCCTATGGTTTCCACCTGATAGAAAATACGGAATTAAATACTGGCTATAAGATTTTAACTTTATTGATAAGTAGCTGTTCGTCGCGGCTCCGCACCCGTAGCATAATGATATATAACCTATGTGAGTAACATAGGCTTTATAACTGAAACTAAAATGGTTAATGTAGTTTTCGAATGATGAAAGATTTTTTTAAAATCAGTCCAGTAATTTTTGAGCCTATTCATTACAAACAAAAAAAATGTTCTCTTCCTAATATCAGTGTAGGCAATTGCGACATACTCTTTTTGGGCATTAGCATTACGAAAAATCCTAAATTAATAAACTCATTAATATTTTAATAGATAGAAATAGAAAATGTTTTTATTCATGTAAACTTTTCACAAAGTGTTTATGAATAGTATTCTTTTAAAGTCACTATTGTATAAGAATAAAATAACATGTCCAACTTTCATGAACAGTGTCGGAAACGTTCCAATGCAGCATTTAATAATTTCCTTCGGGAACGCTAGTGGAGCGATAAAGTGTCACTCTAAATGTGTCGGAATGATTCTATGAAATACTTATATTAAACTACACATTTATAAAAAGGTCAAGTTTTATTATAAGAATTATAACAATATTAATTCCTCGAGGTATCATTAAATTACCAATGTAAAAATTAAAAATTTTAATAAAAAATTAATAGGTAATTAGGTGTTTCATAGCTTGTTTACAGGACATTCAGAACATGTTCTTAATTACGTTAAAAATAATGAAAAGGGTCGGCGAAGCTTTGTTAATTCAAATACAGTTAATTGAAGTGTGAAAAGTTTGTTTCTTAAAACGCACTAATCTTTAAAACTACCGGATCTTATCTGATCTATTAAGAAAACATCATAATATTCTCATAGTTTCGAATTTAGTCCAACAAAGGTGCGACTTATCAATCTGTCTATGAATTTAATTAAACGGAAAAATTAATTTGTTATTACAATATTAGAATTTATGCTAGATACAATATCATCGACAAAATGATATATTTTCTCTGACTCAAGAGAAGTCACAGGCCTCAGTATGATATGAGATAAAATATTAGACAACTCGTCCACAAGTTATTGATTCAGACGTCTCAAAGTGGTGAAACGAAGGAATATTAAACAAACACTTCTATATTTCGATTTGTCTCGCGTCTTGTACGTGTGTCATGATTCATAATCTTAGAAATATTTGATATCAGTCAGAAGATTTATGAAATGGATAAATATCAGATTTTTTTATGGTTTGACTTGGTATTTTCTTGGGTTTGTTTTAACGCGAGTACTTTCCATATTGTATAAAATACTATAGTATTTTAAACGAATATTATATATAAATAATAATTTAACCCGATGTTTCGAGCACTTTACAGCGAGCGTGGTCACAGGCAACTATTTGGATCTATTATTATATTTTATTTCATTATTATTAAATTTTAAGATATGATTGCGTTTCATTGCAATTAATTTTATTTCAATATTTGCGCCAAGTGATTTGTATAAAAAATTAGTAATACGAGAATCCAATCTCTTTATACTACATATATTTTGTATGATATGTGATACAAAAAATGAGTATTATTAACGTTGAGGACATTTTGCGAGAAGGGTTATGAATATAAAATATTCGTAATAATAAAATATCGCACGCATGATTCTCTCGGTGGAATTGAAAGGCGATTTTTGGGTCTTAGCAATGTTGTTATTTTTGTGGATCCTCTGTTGAATATTTAAATAAAATAAGTGAAGCTACCTATATCACTGTATAGTGAACATAAAAAGGTAAGAAAGAATTACGTGAGAGCCTGTCATCTCAATACTTTCACCTTGTGTGAGATAAATGCGGATTATACGTTATGTAACTTCTCAATTGAAATGGCAGTAAAATATCGAAGACTTATACAAATAAATGATTATTAATATTCGTGTATTTACCGGATTTATTTTGAAGCATGCAAAGTTTAATTAATTTAATCCTACAATCTGAACTGAAGTTAAGTTAAGAAATCTTGGATTCCGGAAAGGGTAAAAGAAAATGTAATTGGATTTGACTTAATAAAGATTATACAACACCAATTATCATCCCAACAGATTATGAGAGTGAATATGGAAAGGACCTGGGATTGGACATAATATTTATAAATGCAATACAAAGTATGCTCAATGTGAGCATCATAATTCTCGATAATGGAGTGAAATTAAGATACAGATCAAGGTAAAGTATTCGACACGTCCAGTTAATAATAAAATATAATAAACCGAAAAAATACTAAGTATACAGACCATTAACGAATGACTTGTGCGGGAGACGCGAGCGCGGTGATATCAACGATAACAGATATAAAACTCAAAATTATAGTTACCTTATAAACGTCATAATTCTCGACGATAGAATCAAAGCACGTGTACAGATCGTTCAACAGATCGACGACTTGCATCGGCGTGGAAGACGCGGAGAGAGCGGTGAAACCAACGATGTCTGAGAAGTAGATTGTGACTTGTTCAAACGTTTCAGCTACTACTGATTGACCGTTGATGAGCTGGGATGCAACGGATCTAGAAGAACATTAAATTATGTTTTATACAAATTCACAGGTCTATAAAAGAAAAAATGTATTCTTTTATAGACCAGTGAATTTGTTTGTAAAATTGCAATACATTTGATAAATTGTATTGTCTTCGTGATGAAATGCATTTTAAGTATTTAATTAGATAATTAAATAAAGTTTAGTAATAAATAGTGAAAATAGTTTAAAAAGACTTTAATTAAAAATTAGTATACATTTTGTTTTTTTTAACTCCAGTTAGATCAAGGGAACATCATTGGTCATCAATAATTACTAATAGAATCAAATGTTGCTAACTATTCTGACACGATCCAATTGAGACGTGACTGAAAAAAAATTTAATTTCCAGGTCTGTTACTATGAATGAGCACTTATTTCAAAAATAATAGCTACAACAAGTCTTCGGACTTTTTCATCCAATGATTTCGAGACTTCTTGCTTCATACGAGACTTAAGTATGTCATATTATTTTATAACAAAAACACTTACTTCGGCAATAACTGATACAACAGCTCTTCGCATTTCTTCTTCTCTTCCAGATAATCTTGTGTCCTCTCACTGACTAGTGACTCCAAGTTGTTGGCGTATTGTTCCATACGCGATAGGAGATTGTCGAGAATGTTACTGCTCTCTTGAGATCTAAGAATTATCAATAATATTTATGAATCTTTTTCCTGTTTTGTTAAAGAGATTTTTATCATAAGATGACCATGACACTCTCATTGTATAAGAAATATCACTTAAATTACTACGTAACTTAAAAATTACAAAGCATTTTAGTCTGAGTAAGGATCAGCGAATATGCTTTGGAATACACCTATATCTAAAATATTAAATGGACGCTTTTTATTCAAGTTGTGTATATTTAGACTTGAAAATATATGAGTTGTTTTAAAGATATAAGATCAAAATTATAAGGATTATTACATTATATAAAGCTAGTTTTTTATGTTATAGCAGGTAAGCGGGGCATACGGTTCACCTGATGTTAAGTGACTGACCGCAGCCCATGAACATCTTCAACATCATAGTGTCGAGATGCCTTGCCGGCTTGAAGGAAGAGGAGGAGATAAGAAGTGGACTAATCATAGGAAGTTGGGAGAGGAGCAGGACAGGACGGGAGAGGAATAGGATGGGGTTATGATATAAGGATTATTAGTAGACTAAACTATTTTATGAGAGCTTTATCTACTACTTACTTGTTAAGCCTTCGTATAGCGTGTTTCAGATGAGCGAAGTCAGGTCTCTCAGCGGGGTCTTCAGCCCAGCAGCGTCTCATCAGCTCAGTAGCATCATCAGCTTCACAAGATCTGTGGTGCGTAGTGTTGGGTCGGATGCCACTGCTTATTACAGCTTCAATTATTTCTAAACAAAAGATAATGGGATGTTTTTAGTATATTTATTTAATTTTGGATTTTTCTACGGAATTTAACAAGTACGTTTTTATAGCAGAAAATCACAATTATTCTAGCTGAGGCTAGATATTTTCGCTTCGTATCATAATTTTATATAGGCCACAGGTATGGCATGGTATATCTAACTGAAGAGATTCATCGCCCGTGGCTATGCTCGCTGTAAAGTCCAAGCGTCGGTGTCTCCGGGATTAAAAGTATTGTACAAAATTTCAATCAAATTGGTTCAGTAATTTAATTTATTAATTCACTAACGTCCGTTTTCAATATTCTATCTATCCCTTGTTCTGCTTACTAAAGTCAGATAAATCTATTAATAATTTGCACTTACTTTGATTTCAATATGCTGTCGACGGATAGCCTTTGTTATGACTTTTGACAATCCAATGTCATTTAATCTAAGATTACAATCTATCCATAATCTTTGATACATTTTTGAAAACGATCGTTAGGCGTGTAGAAGAGACAGGCAGAGAAGCAGAGTTGCTTTCGCATATATAATATTATGAGGAACTGCGGATTTACCCATTTTATTACTGTTGATCTGTTACCTTTACATTTCCTGGCAATTAATAATTTAATTCACTAAGGCGTGTAGAGGAACTGAGGATTTAAGTACCCATTTTATTACTGTTGATCTGTTACCTTTACATTTCTGAGCGAAAACAAATCTTTCAGTTCATTGTTTCCAAACTGTCACGTGCCCAGTAAATTGGAATTTGGAAGCAGAATATATTACACAGCAATCGTGACTTTATTTACTACATCCGAATATAGTTAGACAATTCTAGTAACGATTGTATGGATCAAGACATAAAACCTAGGATACAAAGGTCTGAAGATATATGCCTTTTCTCGCCCCAAGCAATTGTTATTTACTATGTTATTTTTTATTTGATTGAATCAGCAAAAAACCAAATATTTACACACTTATATTACAAAATAAAAAAATATATTAATTTTTCAAATTAACCTTTGTTTAATTATTTATTTTATAATTAAATATTTGATTTCAAATTATGACGTCATTACTACATACACAATTCAAATCCAAAACCCTATTTTAGAAAGGGAAAGCAATTATTTTTGAGAAGTAATAACTGCTTGGTTTTTAACCAATTTTAATTCTCATTTTAATTCATCCATTACTTAGATGAAAATTATTAATAAGGAAAATTTTATACGACTCAACATCCCAATCAAACTATATTATCCATACTACTTTTTGACGAAATTTTGTACAAATATTGCTTGAGACTCGAGAAATGACAGACGATGTTTTTAACCCGGAAATCCCGCAGGAACGGGAGATAAACGCAGGTGAAACCGCGGGGCAAAACTAGTGCCTACATAAAGAAACATATTTCACAATCGTGAAAGACGGTCACCGCGATTGCGTAACATTCGTTTTTATCACCCATAAATCTTTTAATGACCTATTCTTTCCTATCTGTGAAAAGCAGGAATCCAACATTAGCTTTGAGTTATAAAGAATTTTCGCGATATAAACATTTTAGGGTACGCATATAAATTCTTCGGATGGTTGGAGAGGTGTTGCCACGGCCCAATTGTGTTAGTCTTTATTTTATAAATTTTACTTTATTTTATTTTTTAAGGTATAAAAAGCAGTAAAATCGTATAAGTATAATATAAGGTGTCATATAGTTAGCGTTATTTGTTTACGGGAGATTTAGAACATGTACCTTAACATGTAAAAAATAACGAAAAGGATGGGCGAGGCTTTGTTAATTTAATATGATTTATTTATTCCAGTGGTTTTTAAGTGATTGACGAAACAGAAAAAAAATCCTGATTTTAGTGTCTATAAAACATAGTATTACATATTGCATACCAATTACTATAAAAATATTTAATGTGAAGAATTGACGAGACAGAAAAAAAAAATAATCCTGGTTTTAGTGTCTAGAGAACATAATATTACATATTGCATGCCAATTACTCTTTTTGAAAAATATTCGATGCACAGAAATGGTTTGGTTACTGTATTATTATATGTATAGATTGTAGGACCTCAATTCTGCTATTTTAAATAAAATTTCACACAATTACGAATTGTGATAGTATCCATAAGATGTCATGTCGTAATGTACAATAACTATTATACGATAGAATTGAAGTCTACCAAATCTATTATAATTTTTGTTTTTAAATTAGCAGACTTGGCACCATGATGTAACATAAGGCTTCATAGCGTATATAAAGTGACGACCTACATGCAATTCAAAGCACGTAGGACGTCGCAATTGAAATGCCTAGTGGTTAAGTCTAAAACTAATTACAAGCATCGCACTGTTGCATTGAAGCGAGAAGGTTCACAGCTGCAACTGCTAAATGTCAGGCGTATTAGAGCTATTGTACAATATTATATAAATAAAGTTTGTCATTTGTTAATGGACGAAGTCCTAGAAAACATAGCTGCTTTTCAGTTCTATATAGTTTTATTTTACACTAGCTGAGCTCCGCGGTTTATATATAGGATTTTCGGGATAAAAACTAAAGAGGTTTCAAAGAATCTCTGTACAAAATTTCATCCAAATCGGTCCTGTAGTTAGGTTTAAAGATTCTTTATTTTCATTAAGACAATTACTGTCACTTACATGAAAACACAAAAAAAAAAAATTACAATAAGTTAGACATGGCGGCCTTGTACAAACACAATTACAATATTTGAGTACACAAAGTGAAAATAAACAAAGATACAATATTTTCATCTAATAGCATATACAAGTAATGGTATAGGTGTTCTAGGTTAATAATAGTTTATCATCGCTTAATATATACTTTGTAAGCCGGGACTTAAATATGCCAAAAGATTCAGCATTTTTAATATTTAAAGGTAAAGTATTAAAAAGTTGTGCTCCCTCGAATGTTATGGCTCTCTTGCCATAGTTGGTTCGGGTCTTGGGCAGGACAAATTTATGGGAACTGCGCGTTACAATATTTTTACTATTATTAATATTGAAAGAGATATTTGTGTGGATATTTTTGTGAATTATTTTGTGAATTAAAATACATAAATTGAACTTGTAAAGCTGTTTTATATTCATTACTTTGATTTTTTTATATAAAATATTAGATGGACTTAAGTAAGGATAATTAAAGATAAGTTTAAGTATTTTGTTTTGAGTTTTTTGCAATTCCGACAATTTAGATTTAGAAGCACAACCCCAGATTTCTGTAAGGTACAATAAATGTGGTTTAACAAGAGAATTATATATACATAGACGAACCTTATGGGGAAGTGGACGAACAGTGTTTTTGAGGGACCCAAATAGGCGTGAAATTTTTGATTTCACATTGTCAATATGAATTCCAGGTTAGAAAGCTGTCCAGTGTTAGACCTAGATATTTTTCACTTTTCTTTTCAGTGAGTGCAATGTTGTTAAGAGTTAAAGGTGTATGGGGAGGAATTTTTTTGTTTTTTGGTTTAAAAATTATATAGCTGGTTTTTGAAATATTGACGGTTAGTAAATTGTATTGAAACCAATTAAACAAAATATTTAAATCTTCTTGGGCTTTGCCAACTATTTCTTGAATAGATGACCCAAAATAAAACAAACAGGTGTCGTCAGCGTATAGTGATAACTCACCATGGAGCTTTATTTGGTGGAGATTATTGATATAAACTAAAAATAAGAGGGGCCCCAAAATAGAACCTTGTGGTACTCCGCACTTTATTGTTGCCGACTCACTTTCATAATCGCCTATTTTGACAACCTGAGATCGATTCTGCAGATAAGATTCAAACATTTTCGGAGATTTTTTTAGTTTCGGAGCCTAATCAATACAAACAATCAAATAAATCTTTCCTCTTTATAATATTAGTATATATTTCAATTGCTTTTTATATACGCAATTTCCTCGGGTTTAAAAATATAAAAATATGACTCACATTATAACAGGCGTATTACGTTCAGTAGAATCACAATACATTTCTGTTACAATATATTATAATGTCACATAATTCGTTTAGTTTCTAACAATATTAACAAAGTTAACTTAGCGAAATGAATAAAAATATAATTAAGCGTAAAAACGTGTGATCATTTCACCCAGAATATATGTGTGCATACATGTGTGTGTATACATTTCTACCCGTGTCTTAAGCGGTGACACAATTTCGAACACTTTACAGCAAGCGTGGTCAAAAAATTATTTTTATTCAATATGGAAAGTACTCGCGTTAAAACATCTATATCTATACATACAATAAAACAGTAACCGAACCATTTCTATACATTGAATATTTTTCAAAAACAGTAATTGGTATGCAATAAGTATGTTCCATAGATACCAAAACCATGGTTAGAATTTTTTTTTCTGTTTGTCTGTTTGTCGGTTTGTCTGTTTGTCTGTTTATCTGTTTTTATGTGCGTCAATCACGTAATAACCACTGGGCAGATTTTGATAAAACTTCACACGCTGATAGACCAATATTAGGTGCAACTTATAGGCTACATTTTATTTGAAAAAAATATTTTCAAGGGTGGCCCTCCATACATGTAATCGGAGGGTAGAAAAATAAATTCGCGAATACACCATTAAATGAGGTATTATTGGATAGGTCTATTAAAATGAAATACAGGTTTGTAAATACGTTTTTTTTCTAAAATAAATATTTTTTGAAATAAACGCTTCTAAAGTCGTGAAAATGTCATACCACGTGACAATATGAGATTTTGGCTTTTATAATCTTAACGTATAGATTAAGACATTAAAAACACTCAATAAGTTATCAAAAACTTTCAAAAAATAAGTAACTCTCCACTCCGGCTTCGCTCGCATGGTCTACAACTTTCTGGATTTCGAAGAGGCGAGCGTACTGTGAGATTTTTGTTAAATCTATTTCCATTGAAAATTATAAAAAAAAACCAATAGACATGCACATATATCAGCGGTCCTGTAATTTTTTTACATTTTTGTTTTGCGCCTCCACAAAATACACAAATTAGTAGCCCACGCGTGCGAAGCCGCGGGCAGAAAGCTAGTACCTAATAAAATACAATGTGATCTTACCTTTAGGTGACATTTCAATTCCGGGTCCAAGCCAGAATACTCCCTGCCTATTCACAATCTCGTGCATGATGATAGCGAAGGAGTACACGTCTCCCTTCTGCGTGCCCTCGGGAGGCGGAGACGCTGTACGGAGGAGCTCAGGGGAGGTCCAAAGGAGACCTAGAAAAAACATTTTTGAAGGAATTCAAAGCCAAGTGAAAGTTATTGTGGACATTAGATATACAGACTCGGTTGTTTTACAATAAGTTATTTCACAAAACAAAAATTTTGCCAAATATTTATATAAATAGATCATTATATTTTATTATCTAGCTCTATCTAGTGTCCATAGTACTAACTTTGCTTAGTTCAGGACTAAATGGCGTTGTGTAAAAGTATCCGAGAATATTTATTTATTTATTATTACTTCATACTTTTATGTGAACTAAAGAAAATTGGTTATCCATTTTGTTCATTTGGGAATGTAGATAAATAGATAGATAATTAATTTATTCATAGAACGGATACATTTTATTACACACTCAAAGACAAATTTACACAAAATAGACATAACACAAAATAAAGTTGTAAGAGCGTATCGTTATCTATGAAAAGACTCAGCATAATGCCTTGGTCCAGGCGCTGGTATTCTTCTAGGACGCTAAAGAGGTGTACCAAGTACTTAAATATTTTCATATAAAATACACATATACTCACGTGTCCAATAGCTATGCGCTCTCGCGTCCTTCTCCGACATTCTCAAGGCGTTCAGACCGAAATCAGTAATTTTCAGCACAAATCTTGAATCCACTACGCAGTTACTCGACTTCAACGCCCCGTGTGATCTTATATCTGTTCCATGCAGGTAATGCATACCCTAAGAAAAAGAAATTGTTTAAATAAAGATAAATATTTTCTAGAATTTTGAGGTAGGTGCTTATCCTTTTGGGGTTACTATCTTAACTAATGGGGTTGGATAGTATCCAAAAAGAAGAGATTTCTTTCTCATGTTTTGTCTTCCCGCCCTCCCTTGCCTCATGTAAGTTCTCCTTTTTGCTGTAGGTTCGGTAGGTTAAGAAATTCGTGTATAAATGTTATTTAGCAAAGGGCGGTATATATAAGTGTCAGATATATCTTAAATTCTGACTCAAAACAAGTTTAAAAACATGTCGTGCGGAAATTATTACAATTATTTGTTGGAAATCCAAGAAATTCTTGAGAAAATTTGCCGTCAATTAGCAGCTCAGATAAATGTGATTTAAAAAAGTAAATAAAATATAAAAACTCGTTTAATTGTAAATGACCTCCTCTTTCACAAAAAAAAACTTTTTTAGATCCAGCTCTCCTTCTTTACCAAATTATCATTTGACAACCCTATCAATCAAACGTCAAGATATTTTTATAAATTTTCACTTGAAGGGCAAACACTTTTTTATTTTAAAGAACGAAGCCATAAAAATGCTTCTTTATATTATTTCTGAATTATTTATGAAAATTCTAAGGGATTTGCCACAACTCCTTAACATATAACTATTTCAATTATAAAATCATAATTCTATTTGTAAGCTCAGAAACTAACGTATCGATCATCAATCACAAAATCATTCCTGTCTTGAAATAAATCCCTTTCATTGAAAGAAAGATAAGGAAATTACTTAAAGTTATAATATAGTCAAGCCTATCACTCAGGAAATATCTCATGATAAAATGTTTTTTGAAATCGGTCCAGTACATATTGTGTGAAAATATTACATACTCGTACATAGCAAAACACAAATGTTTCTATAAAATATTAGTATAGATTGCCATCAAAATTTATTGCAAACAAAGGGTAACTTTAAGAAAACAACGCCGGTAACTTACTCGTTGGCCTGAATAACAAATAAAACAAAGGAACAATTAATTTGGGAGAAATAACCGAGAAACTGATACGAGTGACCTAAATGTGTTAACGTTATTTTTGTAACACGTTTTCCTTTCTACGTTATGAGTCCATTCTAAAGTTACATTTGGGACGGCTGTTATCAGAGAATGCAATTTTATTTTTCGAATGTTATGTTATGTAAAGTTAAATTCAAGTTTTTGGGGTTGGAACCCTTGTCCGCTATTGAAACCTCTTAATATGTTTTTTATGGTTTATCCGACAAACAATCGGTCTCTCAAAAAATTGTAAAAAAAAATTATTGCAAATTGGATTCACTACAACTTTTAACCTGTAACTTTTCGCCGTAAAATAAAAAATAACAAAGTTATAAACTAATAAAAAGTACCCCTTTTTCCAAGATGGCCGCCGTGGGACAAGGATTTCCAAAATCTTCGATTTAACTTGATTTATTTATTACACGAACTTCTTGATTTTAAATAATACAATAGAGTCCTTTAAAGAAAGCATTCCCATATTCTGTATCTTTTCAATAAACTCTACGTCTTTAAGGATTTATTGCCAGAGACAAAAGTCAGCACTAAAAATGATTTGCCAATGTTAGGAAGAAGCTTTATAGATATCATTTTAGAATGGCTAGTTAAAATGCAAGTGAATGAAGTCCTCGTATCTTGTTGACTATGATAACCGTAAATTAAACTTATAAACAAATCGTTTAACATCAAATATTGTAAACTTGTAACGTTCGATAAACGGCCAAGGAACAGATATACTTATATTCAAATTAAATACGTTTCAGTGCCTATTTTCGATAGGCACTGAAACGTACGACAGCTTCGATACTTGAAATGTTATATTAAACGGGTATAAAAATAGTTCATAAATCGTTATATTAAACATTATTCAAACTTCTTATGTGCATTTAATATTTTTAGGGATAAATGTATGGGAATGCGTCACGAAAATGCTAATATTGGCAGGACGAGTGTAAATATCATTTATCATAATATAATTTCAAGGTTTTTTTGGTCCCACTTTTAAGGGTTCCGTACATAAGGGGTAAAAACGGGACCCAATTACTATAACACTTCTGTCTGTCTCATGGCCAGGCCGTATCTCATAAACCGTCATAGTAGAATTTTCACAAATTATACATTTTCGTTGCTGCTATAACAACAAATACTCAGATAAATAAAAAATTTAGAGAGTTAAAAAAAAATTATACACAGAACCCTCACTACGCGAGTCTGACTCGCACTAGGCCGATGTTTTATATGGAGATTTTTATGAATTCTGAAGAAGATTTGAGGGTGTACATAAATATGTAAAACTGTACGGGTGTGGTTATTGCGTGAAATAAATAAATTACTATAATAGTGGCAATGAAATGTTTGCGATCTATGGTAATTGAATGTGCGAGCATAGAGTTCAAGACGTAAATATGTAACACGTGTAGAAATAGACTTTTTAGGAACGTTATTCCACGTCATATGAATTTAAAGGACTGATATTGTGAAGGACACATGATGTTTTATTCCTTTTACATATAAAATTACTCAAATATAAACTACGTACACGGGTTGTTAGGATAAATTATTGTAGAGTGAACAACATTTTAATTTTAATAAAAAGTAGGTAATCTTTTTGGTACATAACTTTTAGTAAAAAAATATTAATAACATCCTGTCTGTTTCGCAAATTTTGTTGTTTAAGTGTTATTTTATTTTATTATAAGTTAACTTTTTTTAGTCTCGATATATAAGGTGATACATAGACAGCTGAAAAGAGTCGGGGAAACATTGTTGATTTATTTATTTGATGGAAGTAAGTGGAATGTTTGTGGGAAGATATTTAGATTAGCATTAATCCGATCTTGATGAAATTTTATAGGCAAAGAGTTTAGACAAAAGATATCATGAGTTCGAAGATGAGCGAAATCGGTAGCGGTGTTGCGAAATAGGGGAGTAAAATAGGTGAGTTTAATACATACATCCCCGAGTGTGGTATCAAATGAATGCTTTTGATTTATACATTACAACGAAAGGTCTAGTTCAGGCCGAGCCTCTAGTAAATTGATTTTTCTTTCATCAAGACATCTTCACAAACGTACTCAATATTTACTTAACATAATATACATACACAATAAAAATAACTCATTGATAAAAACTCACCCGAACGATATCATGCATCAAACTGACTTTGAACATCCAATCAAGTTTAATCGTGTCATTTTCCAGAATATCCTGCAACGATCCTTTGGGACAGTACTCCGTCAGAATACAGCAATGTGGGGGATCCACACAGGCCCCGAAGAACCTCGCCAGATGGTCGTGTTCTAGGTCCTTCATTTTCTTCAGCTCTAACAGCAAAGGACGGGTTAGGTCTATGCGCTGTTTGTCAACTTTCTTGATAGCAACGCGGCAGCCTTTGTAGAAAGCGCAAGGGGCGTAGATTTGGCGGTCGCCGGCGAGAGACGTCGCTTCGTCGGAGTATGCGGTCTGGGAACAACTCTTGATTAGTTCAGGACTTTGCGCTACGGTAAATTGAGTTGGGGTATTCTTATTGTTCTTGTTTAGTTTTCTCTGCTGTGTTTTCAGCAATCCATTTAAAATGTTTTCAATGTAGTTTAAAGCAACCGATTTTAAAAATAAACTAGCTGATCTCCGAGGTTTTACTCTACTCTAAAAACAATCCTATGTTATTTCTGAGGTTTCAAAGAATCTCTGTACAAAATTTCATCCAAATCGGTTTTATAGTTTCAGAGCCTATTCAATACATACAAACAAACAAAATTTTGCTCTCTATAATATGAATATTAACATGGTGAGATGTAAGCATAAAATTTGCGCAAAAAATTTATAAAATCATACAAAACTAAAATCTTTTAATTTAGAAGGCATCAAGAAATGCCTTACTTCGCATAGTGTTAAAACTTTACTTAAACAAGTTTACAACTTGTTAGTGAATACGGGTGTAAGAATTTCTCACACAATATATACTAATGTATAACGTAAAGATGACTAATGTCACTTATACCTTATAATAGTTATATATCATAGTTTTTTAAGTATGTAAACTAACCAATGAGCCTCTGATGCTTGAATGAATAAAGTTATTATTATTATTATAATTATACCTTATAAACATATAAAAACATACAAAACTCACCCCGGAGCTATACCTTCGTGCGAGCGAGTGCAAGCTGCCCCGCAACCTGCCCCCCGGGTTGAGCACGTCGCTCCAGCTGACCCGCCACGTCATCATGGCGATCTCTGCTTCCAGCTTGTAGTGTCTGTTAACAAGATTACATTTAAAGTTATAGAAAACGTTCCTCCTAACCGAATTTCGGTCACGGCGGCAATCTCTGCAGAGGCAACTGCGCAGGAGATATTATAGTGCACAAGTGTGTGCGCAAACACAGGTGCACTCTCTTTTCCTTTACTCTCATAACCCGATGGGGCAGACCGACACGACCGGAGAGATCAGGCGCAGGACCGACGGCTTTACGTGCTCTCCGAGGCACGGGGGCTCTCCAAGCACCGCCTACTTCCAGACTCAGGGCTGTTACTGAAATTTCGTTGTCAGAAAAAGCCCAATAACATTTTTTTTGGCCTCACCCGGGATTCGAACCCGAGACCCCTCGATCTGTAGTCAAAGATGCAACCACTAGACCAACGAGGCAGTCATTGAAAGTTATAGTAATACAGTAAGAAACGATTTTCAGGTATCGAATCAGTCGAAACCTTAAAGTTCATCTAAAATGCAATTTATTAAATACATTACTATCAACAATAATAACAGCGGCTTATCGAAGAATAGACATGAAAAAATACATGATGAATTTAGAACTTCAGATTTTGTCCTGTTGATTAAATTTAAATTAAAGTAAGAAAGTAAAACGTAATAATTATTCAAGAAGATTTATTTACACATAATAAAAGTTTTCTTTCAAATTTATAAGAAAGAACTATTATTTAATGACTAGCCGTGCCTTGCGGTTTCTCTCGCGAAACTAGCCTATATGTTATTTTGAACCCTTACCTATACGTATACCAAGTAATCATAATCGGTTTAGTAGTTTTAGCGTGAAAGAGTAACTCACAAACTTTCGCATTATAATATTAGTAAGATATACCACCTGCTAAAATTTAACTCATTGCAAAATACAAGCACAACCAAATCCTTATAACATCCAATCAACATAATTTAAGTGGAAACAAAACAAACAATATTATAAACAGTTGTATATTGCACGAGTAAATCACGATTGAAATGCAGCATACCGTTCCAGTAAACAGCAGTAATATAAATAGCTAATATTGTATACAATTTATGGCTTAATTGATGTCTTTATGCTATGCGATATTGAATTGTAATTGCGTTGGAATTATTGCTTCAATAACAATTATGTGTGACATTATAGCGCATACAACAATTCATCTTTATAATATACAGAGTGAGTTTTTTTTAGACTTCTGTCTGCGTCTATAGATTGTTAAAAGTATTCCATCGCCCAATCTAGCTGAAATTATATATGTATACGAAATTTTATCAAAATCCATTTAGTATTTCCAGCGAGATTGACACACAAATAACCCGTGTAAGAAATTTATGATCCCGTGGCAACTCCGGGATTTAAAGTAGCTTATATGTTATTGTGAACCCCTACATATATGTATATCAAGTTTCATCATAATCGGTTCAGTAGTTTTTGCGTGAAAGAGTAAAAAACATACATACATATATCCTCACGAACTCGCATTTATATGTTATATCAGAAGTATTATTAGGAAAAACCCACTTCTATAAATCCCCACGTATAAAAAACGATACAATTTATCAATATTTGCATTAAAGTCTCATTAATGCATTTTTATTTCGTAACATTCTGAATAATGTAAGACTTGTCTAATTAAATCGATTATATATCATTAATGTTTATCTGATCCATAATCAGAATGGAAAATTGTAACGACATTACTAGGATATTCAGGATATAAAAAAAAAACAATTAAAAAACTTGTCGATGAAAATTATGGACTTACGACTAACTCGCTGTAAACTGTCTGAAATATAGCCTTAAATCATAATGTATAATAAACCGCGTTTAAAAAGGATTTTTATTCAATAGGATAAATGGAGTGATAAAAATTGCTTATTGTATATAATCATGTGTATCATTCAATAGGTCTTTCTAAATTAAGAAGAGGTTTCTAAATAGGTTTTACTAAAATATATAGTAGCCGAGATCACGTCTAACGTCGTAAAAATCTCATAAATCTTCTTCAAAAATCAACAAAAGTACATAATTTTCTAGTCCACAAGAGCGGAAGCTAGTTTTTAATATTTCTCTACATATTACATTTACGGTCGACATTTTATTCAAATCTTTCTAATATACAAAATAGATTCCTCCCTTCATCCAAAAACTAATATCGACAGCGACATCATAAATTTGTAATAGCGCAATAAAATTATCGAAACTCGTTCGCTTCCCTTCCGATTTGTTTCCGAGCATTTGTGACATAGGATATTAAAAGGAAATAGACGTATTAAAAATCTATGGGTACTTAACAAATCTTTGAAAATCTTGGATTCATGAGAAAGGCTATAGGCCAGGGATGGCTTTTATGAATCAACGATCTTTTATTCAGAGAATCAAGCGGCTTCGCTCCCGTAGCATAATGTTAGCCCATGTTTGTCAAGGATAATATGGGATTCCAATGATAAAAGAATATTTCAAATCGATCGGATCAATTCAAATCAACAAAAAAACAAATTTTGCCTGTTTATAATATTAGTATAGATGATTACTATACGACAATTCCTTTGCGACAAGTAAACATCGTTTATATCGGTCCATCACTTAAATTAAGCAGAAAAACAGACGTTTAAAATATTGGTTGAGAGATATTTATCAACATTCTTGTATTCTATTTCCATACTGACTGATATTTAAATAGATTAACCTTTTAATGTTAAAAAGAGCATTTGATATTATATTTCGCTGGCTCGATATTTAAACTTTACCCTCCTTTTGCAGTCGGGTAAAGTTTTTCGAGTTTTTTATTTTTGAATTGATCATTTAACTGTCACTAAAATATATCAATTTCAAAACGGCATCGTAACCCTTAATATAATTTATTCTACTAATTGAAGAGAAGTGCTTTTATCAAATGAAACCTCTCTCCACTTTAATGCTTCATGCAGCCCATTTACTTCCTTCCAAGACACAACCTTTCTACTCTATTATATTATGTTCAAAAATATATACTAACAAGTCCTCTTTGTTTTTTGTTAGTAAGTATTAGAGACAGATACCGAGATACGTAAAATAAGAGAAGATTTGAGTATATTTAAATTGATCACTTTATCGCCGTTAAAAGAAATAAATTTCAAAACTGCGTCGTAATCTTTAATATAATTTCCTTTATCCTGTTGTATTATATAAGTAAAAAAAGGTGTCATAAATGTGGCAGAATTCAAAGCATTGAAATATAAAAAGAAAGTTCATAGTAGAATTTAAATAAAAATTAAAAAGTTTTTCCATCGCTCTCGAATTTTGTTTCTATACGATTTCAAAAAACAATTGATTTCTAGTAAAAGCAAAAGTTCAGCGAAAGTGGATATTTAATTTGTCTAGAAAATGGTTCGGCAGATGAAGTTAAAGGTTGGTTAGTAATGGCTGAATATAAGGTTTCAGGAAGAAATAAATCATGAGAAAGTTATGCGTAAAAATCTATAACAAAGTATAAATGTGATGATCTATCTACACTAATATTATAAAGAGGAAAACTTTGTTTGGTTGTAGTGTTTGGCTCAAAAAGTACTGGACCGAAAACTATAATATTATCCACGACTAACATAGGCTATATATATATATGTACATATATAATATTGTGCTACGGGAGCGAAGCTCCACGGATCAGCTAGTAAATAATATAATTGTGTATTTTTGTTTTTCATCATGAGAGTATATAATTAATAACTTCATTTTAAGATGGAATCATATTAGTAGGTTCTTTCAATTAAGTCAACTGATTGATTATAGGCAATTTTTACTATGAAATATATTCAATATCTTTTTTTAATCCTTAAAAAAGAAACCACATATCTTTTTAAATGCTCAGTATTACATTTTGGTTAAGCAATGGAATAATATCTATTACCATTCAAGAGAGTGATCATATTTATAAAATATTAAGAATAGAATAGAATAAATATTAAATCGATAATACATCTCGGATTCCATACATATTAACAAAAATAGAGTTTACTATGAAATATATTCAAAAATCTTTTTTTTATTAATTTTGAAAAAAAATGTATGGTTTTAAATGCTCAGTATAACATTTTGACTATGCAATGGAATTATTTCTATTACCGTAGTATCTATAATTTTTTTTCTATCTTCGTAAGATACTATTTCAATACCTCGTAATAAAGGTATTACGGAAAACTACCATACAAAAATATCAAATCGATAATATATCACGGATTCCATATATATTAACACAAATAGCGCGTATAAACATTCTCACCTATAAATAAAGACGGAGAGGATAGCCAATATCACCACCACGGAGCTAAGCACAATGGAGAGGATACCGTAGACAGGTAGTGCTGTAACAAAATAATGAATGAATGAATGAATGAATGAAATACTCTTTATTGTATACTTACATCTAAAATACAAAATGTTTACAATACAACAATAATCACACACGTCAAGAATTAATGAACACAGGGTAAGTTTACAAAAGGCGGCCTGTGTTGACGAGCGATCTCTGCCAGGCAACCTTTAGTAGGAAGGTTGACAATATTAATGGTAGACCAAGATAACATAAATGACTAGCTGTGCCTTGCAGTTTCACCCGCGTATATCTCTTCATCCCGTAGCATCTTCTAAACCCTTTGTCCTTTCTCTCGATTCAAACAATCTATGTGATAAATTGCATCCAAATCGGTTCAGTGCGAGGTGTGAGGAACAGACAGTTACTTTCGCATTTAAAATATTAAATAAGAGTAACAATTAATCATAATTATAGCTCTTTAAGTATTTAGAACTAAATTTAACTAGAATTTAATTCCTTATGATGACGAAAATGTTTAAAGAAATTCCCCAATACTCTCTCAATACTTGATATATTTAATTCTTATAAGTACAATAATATTTATTATTGTTCACAGATCAAGAAAAACACAATTAAAATCAATCCTCTACATCTGATTCGAGCAGATGAAAAACGTGACACTTCTCCCTTATACAAGATTACAGTCTACGAGGAAATTTTCAATTACCTACTATTTTTAAAAGAAATGATCGAGTGTGAAACGAAGACATATAACTGCAATTTGATTTAAATTAAAAAATGGGATTAAGTAACTTTAAATAAGAAAAAATAATTTCTTTCTATCAAAATGTATGTAAATTATCTGATGTTGAATGATTAACATCAGCTACGATAAATGTAATGCCGAATGTTTTAAATCGCTTACTATAAAATAAAAATGCCGTGGCATCCTAGCTTTAGAATGTTCTTTTCCTTTTTCCCTTAGTTAGTAGTAGTGATAATCTACTTGTTCTATATACATACGACCCGTTTGGCGCAGTGGTTCCGCAATGGTCTATTGCGCCGGAGGGTGTGGGTTCGATCCCCACGAGCAGAAAATTATGATGTGATGAACATTAAAACTTTCTACTGTCTGGGTGTTCATTTATCTATAGTATGTATGCATTTACAAAAAAAAATTATATTTAAGTATGTATATCAGTTATCTGGTTTCCATAGTACAAGCTTTGCTTAGTTTGGGACTAGATGACGTTGTGTTAAATGTCCAGGAATATTTATTTATTTGTTTATTTATTTTTTTATTTAAAGAAAAGCCGCGCTTCGCGGTTTTATCTGAGTAACTTATGATCTCGTGGCAACTCCGGGATTTAATGTAGCCTATATATTTGTCTAAACTTTCTCATTTATAATATTAGTAAGGGTAACGTTCGGGACAAAGCAAGCTGTCGAAATATCTGGAAGGTGGGGGGGTTTGCTACTGGTCTAGGTGACAGACTAGTTACTAATAATAATAATAATAAATTTATTTACTTCTCACAACAAAACCTTATGAACTATAAATTAACTAATAGTATTACTAAGGTCTAACAGAATGATAATGTGGATCGCAACTGGCATCTTAGCTAGCACCTTTAATCCGACAAAAATCAAATACTTAGGTCGAAATAGACGCTTCTACAAAAAATGATACAATACTTACAGTTATCTGGACAAAGCGAGCCGTCGAAGCCACAACGTGGTGTGTCTGGGGGGGGTGTGGTGCGGCCCCCGGCCCAGTGGATGGGACGGTTCTCCACGAATTGAAGAGACGCATTCGCTGCTATGTATGTCGCTACCACCTGTTGAAATCACGTTTGAAATATATGTGTAGCAATATTTTATCACATTAACTGAAGTATATATAAAACTAGATCCTAGTTATAGAATTTTCTTTTAATTTTTTCCTTAGTTTTAGCTTTTTAGCAGCCAGTGCTAATCTACTTTTTCTATATTATACATGTTTAAAGAATAATGAAGATATAGAAAACTAGCCGCACCCCGCGGTTTTACCTGCGTAACTTCTGATCCCGTGACAACTCTGGGATTAAAATTAGACTATATGTTATTCTGAAACCTTACCTATATGTCTACCAAGTTTCATCATAATTGGTTCAATAGCTTTTGCGTAAAAGATAAACATACACCCTCACAGACATTCGCATTTATGATATTAGTAGGATTATGCTTTAGATTGCGACACTATCCATCACCAAAGTTTTTCTTTCTAATAAAGAAATCTGGGACTTCAAATTGTGTTAATGATGTTTGGATGTTTGTGTGTCAATCGCACTGCAACTACTGAACGGATTTTGGTCGTACACAGACAGAGCTGGTGCATTAGGTGACAGGAATTATAAGGAGTATTAGAATTTAACACGAGCAAAGCAGGCTAGGAGCTAGTCTACACTAATATTATAAAGAGGAAAACTTTGTTTGTTTGGTTGTGATGAATAGGCTTTAAAACTACTGGACCGATTTTATAAATTCTTTCACCATTCGAAAACTACATTATCCTCGAGTAACATAGGCTATATATAACATTATGCTACGGGAGCCAAGTCGCTCAGCTAGTGTATTATAATTTAAAAATATCTTAATGAAATAAACAAAATAATACACATCTCGTTATTGGCAACCTACTAAGTAATCAGGAAGCGGCCATTAGCGCTCGGTTCGTCAGGAAATAACGAGGTCTCGATTTCCTCCTCTCGGGGTAATTTGATGAGTACCCGATAAATACCCCGATTTGTACGGGATTTATGGGAATAATATATGGGAATGTCAGAAAATTAATGATCTAATTGTCTATACTAATATTATAGGAAAACTTTGTTTGGCTGAAACGAATAGGCTCGAAACTAATGGATCGATTTTAAAAATTCTTTTCCTATTCGAAAGCGACAAATGGAATTGGGCAGGCCATGTATGCCGCATGTCCGATGAGTTGTGGGCAAAAATCACCACCCAGTGGATCCCCAACAAGGGACGACGGCAGCGTGGCAGGCCCAAAAGGAGGTGGCGGGACGAACTTGACTCGTTCCAAAAAGACCACTATAGCCCAAAACAGGAAGGCTTGGAAGAGGGAAAGGGAGGCCTTTGCCCAGCAGTGGGACATTAGGCTCAAATAAAAAAATAAAATTCGAAACGTACATTATACACGAGTAACGGGTTATATTTTAAAGGCTAGAAATATAACAGTATGCTACGGGAGCAAAGCCGAGATTAGGATATTAATTCCCAAAAAAATATAAATAAAATAGTAATTTTATTAAAAGAGTGGGATTTCTGGGATTAAAAGTATCCTATGTCTTTCATCTCGAATTTAAGTTGAGCTATCTTCCTCGAGTTATAAGTGTGTAACAAACTATTTGTTTTATATATATACAAGATTACTGGCAAACTGCAAAACTAGATGGCAAATTTAAGCTAATTTTGTCCACTGATAGGGTTTTTAAACCTCTTTGGTATATATGGCAAGGATTTTTCGTCTCGATATTCGATGTCCCGAGATTTTCGATAAATTTATGTGTCTGGGGTCTGATGTCGAGGCATGAAACTATTTCTGAAAATCCGAAATCCAACTAACTAATATACTGCACTGAATAAACCCTTAATACTTATTTAAACATCTCTCGATTCGAAACGTACAGATTGAAATTTTGACAGCCCGATAGTGCAGTGGATACAGCAATGGTCTATTGCGCCGGAGGGTGTGGATTCGATCCCCACGAGTAGAAAATTATCATGTGATGAACATTGTAATATTTTAGTGTATTGGTGTTAATTTATCTATAGAATATATGTATTTACAAAAAAAGTATGTTTATGTAGGTCTATCAGTTATCTAGTTTCCATAGTACCAGATTTGCTTAGATGGCGTTGTGTTAAATGTCCAGGAATATTTATTTATTTTTAGAAATTACTTTCAAATTAAACTTTATTTATCTTTGTAACCATACAACGTAAAACAAATAACACTTCATATTACATGAATTTGTATTATATTTATTAAAAGCCAGTTAAGTTTACTAAATAAAGTCTAACAAATCTTACAATAAAAAAATGATATAAGATGACCTTTAAGGCCTTTTCTTTAATATGTTAAAAAAGACTTATTTCAGGCTTAGACCTTCGAAAATTCTTCTTCATTATTCATATGAAAACCCCTAATTACATCCTACCCTTTTCCGAGCGACCAAATCTCATATCTTATGAATAATGTAAAAAGAACATTCTCCATTATAATTTTTAACTCAGATAAAAGCGTAGATAATTTTTCTTTAAACTCACTAGTCTCTGAATGCTTCGCTGGTATTTAATTCGCGGACTATGGATCTATTTATAGTATCAAATCGTTTATTTTTCCAAATTGGCTTTTTGAAAGCTCTTTTGAAACGTCACATACATAATATTTTATTTTTAATGTACCACTGATTTGGAAGTCAGTGTCTACTGAGAAGAACCGGCAAGATATCTTACTCATTTATTTTAATTTAACTTATAGTTTTTAAAGTTATGGTTGTGAGCAATAAAGATGATTATTATTATTCTTATTTGTATATACAGAATAGTATGAAAAATATTGATAAAAGGACCAGATTAAATCACTTTGATTTTTACATTTAAGGATTATGAAAGAGAATCTTTGAAGACACAATGAATAAAATAAAACGCTTTTAACACGAGGGAATACATTTACCCAGAAAATGGATTACCCTATTTTCGACACGGCGTTTTCCTTTAGACTTCAGGAAAGAAAAACGGAAACAACACATTTATAATTATTTATGAGCGCGTAACATCAAGGAAAAATTTATAAATTTCTATTGAAAACGAAGATACACACTAATGTTGGTGCTGAAGGTAGATAGACTACTTCTATCTATCCCTTATTTTGTTCACTAAAGTTAGAGGAAACTATTCAATTGCACTTAATTTAATTTCAATATCTCACCGAAGGATAACCTTTACTTAGTTTTGTCTATCGCCATATAATCTGAGATAAGAATCTAGCCATAATCTTTGATACATTATTGAGAATAGCCTAAGTGTATGCAACAATTGAAAATAGTAAGTTATGTATATTACAGTTTTTTTTTAATATAAGGCGAATCAGTCTAGATAATGAATCGACTTCTTTCATAGACCACATATAAAAAGGAAAAGACACTAATAAATAAACAGTACATTCATCTTCGGAGTAAAGAAATATTGGTAGTATTTAGATTTATTGATTTAATATTTATGATGCTGATAGTAAACAAAATTAAATCAAACGAATAAGGTAAACAAATACAATTTGCACAAACTCGATTTATTGCTACAGTAGGCTTTATACATGATCTGCCTATCTTATTTATTGGAAACCCAAGATTTGCAAACTAAAACTAGTAATAACATCATAACAAAAATATTTTTTAACTAAGTATCATTTTATAGGGCTATACATCATGCATTAAAGAGTAACATAGCTTGATATTAAAAAGGTAAAGTAATATTAAAAATAGATATAGATTATATTAAATGTTAACCAACCAACAATCTTAATGTGTATTAAGAATCATTGAGAAATAAGAACCGTTTAGGAGAACTATTGCAATTTACATCACGTATTCGAGGTGGCGTGACTGTTCAGATTCCAAACACGTAATCAGATAGTGCCGGAAACGATCATATATGGAATAGTATTGCGTAATATCGGAACAGATGCGATGATTCTTCAGATGGATGGGTTAATAATGATGCACAGAGATGTAGAGAACTAGATGCCATTTGTTTTTATAATGTAGTAGTTAAGTGTTTTTAAAACAGTATTGGGCACATAATCAGATGGTGCTGGAAACGACTGTATACGGAGTAGTATTGCGTAATATTGGAGCAGATGCGATGTTTCTTCAGATGGATGGGTTAATAATGATGCACAGTGATGTAGAGAACTAGATGCCAGTTGTTTTTTTAATGTAATAGCTAGGAGTTCTTAAAACAATGGAATTGTATTGGGTAAATAATCAGATGGTGTTAGAAACGACTGTATACGGAGTAGTATTGCGTAATATTGGAACAGATGCGATGATTCTTCAGATGGATGGGTTAATAATGATGCACAGAGATGTAGAGAACTAGATGCCGATTGTTTTTATAATGAAGTAGTTAAGTGTTTTTAACACAATATAAGTGTAGTAGAAATGTAATCAGATAGTGTTGGGAACGATCTTACACGAAATTGTATAGCGGAATATTGAAACAAATGTGATGATTTTTGATTTGAATGATGGAATAAGGATCCTCAAGGATGTAGAGAACTAGAAACATGATTTATTTGCAATAGTACAAGCAAAAGATCATTTAATGTTAAGATATGTAAAGCAATAGAAGTTTATTGGGCATATAGTCAGATAGTGCTGGAAATGATTGTATACGTAATTGTATTGCGTTATATCGGAACATAATATGTGATGATTCTTCAGATGGATGGGGAGTTGCTATAAAGAAAAATTTATTGATTATGATTTCAATGTTTAAAACCTGATTTCAAACATAAAAACAACTGATAATTCTTGTTAATTAATAATACGTAATTAATTTTACTTATTAAACAAAAAACTAAAAGCGTTACGTAGGGAACAAAAAGTATTATGGATGGGGAAGTTAATATATTTTATTGAGTGACGTCACCATCGCATAGACAATCATATATTTTGTGATCAAGGTTCATATTTTAAGAAAGAGAATTAGAAAATTCTTAGGAAAATTATGATTTAAAAAGTTTCTATAAACATATTATTGAAACTCCTATAAAGGATTGTAACACTCGAATAAATATAACTTCATTGCAATATTTCTGAATGTATTGCATTTTTATTTCTATATTCGCGAAATAAGAGGAGATGAAGAAGGCAAGCGATGATTCCCTGGCCGTAATCGGTTACAGTGACTGTTTCAGAATCATATTTTTTTCGTGTTATTACAATTATATATTTTGTACTGTTTATTTTATTTCTATTTTGTTTTTTTTTTATTTAAAAGTGTTTTTATTTTCTTTTTTGTCCATTTATCACATATAGTTTCGGAGGTGGAAGGAGAGTAGTAAAGTTAAGTTAAATCAAAATTAAATTTAAATCAGAAGAAGGGTGTGGGTTCGATCCCCACGAGCAGAAAATTATGATGTGGTGAACATTATAATTTTCTACTGTCTGGGTGTCCATTTATCTATAGTATGTATGTATTTACAAAAAAAAGTTTAAGTTTAAGTATGTCTATCAGTTATCTAGTTTCCATAGTACAAGCTTTGCTTAGTTTGGGACTAGATGGCGTTGTGTTAAATGTCCAGGAATATTTATTTATTTATTTTAATTGAGTCCAGCGTCGATCATTTTTGAAACCAAAAGGTAAACAGCAACCAGGTAGAACCAATTGGAAAAGGGAATCAATACAATGACAGTGTATCAAACTAACCTCAAATTTGCTTGTATTGGGGTTCATATCCAGCAGTGAGTATGAGGCGACGCGGTCTCCATTCTCGTTGATAATCACTTCACCGGTGATTCCTGTAAAAAGTTATACATTAATAACTGTACTAAAAGCAAAGTTATCTATACTAGTATATACTAAAAGAATAAAGAGGAACGTTGGTTTGCTTACATTCAGTTAGTTCCGAAACTACTGGACCGATTTGAATGCATTATTCCTTATAGGCTATATTTTATTATGTAACAAGTTGCAATGATGTCACAATTTTATATTCTTATTCGGATAAAAATTGCTAACTTATGGACTGCGAACCTTCAAATTTCGGTCATCATTACAACCTGACTGATGTTTGTTCAATTGTTAAGAATTACATGGTGAAGTTTTGTTTGCGTCTACTGAGATTATGATAGTAAATATAGAAGCCCTTTCGAAATAAAAATTACTACACCTCTAAACCGAAAAACTAAAAAAATGTAAAAACTTATATCCCCTATTCTGGTTCGGAGCGAACGATTTATTAATATATTTACTGTTTAGGGGCAAATAGGAGATTAGCTTTCTATACCCGGGCAGACCGAGACATTTCTTTTTCACGTCTCCACCGGGAATCGATCCGAGGATTTTGGTTACAACGCTGACGCGTTAACCACTGAACCAACCATGCTATGTGAGAAGATTTTTAGAGCTAGTAAGTCTCAGTTCCAATTGTTGAACCAAATAAAAAAAAAATGTATCACTAAAAATCAAATCAATCTTTATTCATTATATTGTTCACGTGAACCAACCTATAAACCGTGAACAATATAATTAATAAAACGATGTCTCACTTATCGTTGAATCAATAAATCTTTATTCAAATGAACTTATTACAGCTATTTCGAATTTTAATTTAGCACCAGTTTGGAAGGTTGATTCTACCGAGATAAATCATCGTATATTAACCTATTAAATAAAATTTGGTTTGTAAATAATTGAGATACTCATTACTATGTTTCATTAGGGAACAAGACCTATCAAGATTGCTTCATCTTAATGCATTGTATGTACGATGATGAATATGGAAAAGCTGTTTATAACAGTATGTATGTGGTGCAATGGTTATGAACCATCAACGTGACCTTATTATTTAACTAGCTATGCCGCGAGGTTTTGCTCCCGTAGTATGTTATATAGCCTGATGTCACTCAGTAAAGATGCGACTTTCTAATGATGAAGTAATTTTTGAAATCGGTCCAGTAGTATTTAAAAAAAGATTACAAACATACGTACAAAAAAAAATATTGTTATGTAGTGTTATTTTCAAGATAAAATGCAAAAGTGAAGGGAAAATCCATTTTTAACTGACTTTCAAAAAAAGGAGGAGGTTTTCAATTCAACCGTATTTTTTTTTCATGTGTGTTCCGCATATCTCCGCTATTTATGGACCAAATTGGAAATTCGTTTTTCTTTTTCTCGATGACAACATTCCATCCCAAAAACTAGAACCACCTTTTATTTTATTTTAAAAATAAATTTTCATTTTTAAAATAAAAGTCAGAAAATACTAAAGTTAATTTTTATTTTTTAGTGTGAAGAGCAAGGGGTATGTGGAACGAGGAGCAAGTAGGTTTATATAGCGTAAATATTCCTGCGCCTTTTTATCCTATATTTGTATTATCTTTGTCAATCCACGCGGTTAAAAATCAAGTGAAACATATTTTTTCAAACACTACTGAGCAGTGAGCAGTATACATGATAAATAGCGATAAATATCGCGTGCAGACGAGATTGGCGTGTATTTTTTCACGAAATAATTTGGACGAAGCCAATCATTCGCTGCCGTATATGCCGTGAACGGAGCTACATTTTAAGACCCTAAACAAACATAGTTTGGGACCTTAAAATATGGTGAGGCTATACTAGAATACGAGGCTACGTGAATACGTAGTGTACGCAACAAAATGAACGTGAATTTACGGCGCTTCCCTCTCTACCGTGCGCGTCAAAGTTTTCACGTTAATTTTGGATGAAGTGGATAGATTCGGAACTATAACTATAAATTGACGACCCGATTGGCGCATTGGCAATGGACTATTGTGACGGAGGGTGTGAGTTCGATCCCCATGAGTAGAAAATTATGATGTGATGAACAATGTAGTTTTGTACTGTCTGGGTATTAATTTGTCTATAGTATGTATGTACTTACAAAAAAAAAGTATGTTTGAGTATGTTTTCTGGTTTCCATAGTTCAAGCTTTGCTTAGTTTGGGAATAGATGGCGTTGTGTTAAATGCCAACCTGTGTCGCCCGATTCTGTTATCATCTATTTGGATTGCGTTCGTATAACAGCAATTTCAAGATGTATTGACATCAAAACTAAATTCTTAAATAATGCCTCTCTGACCGACAGCGGTCATGGTGGCCAATCTCAACAGAAATCATGTACGCAGGCGATATTATAGTGCACATGTACGTGCTTAAACAGATGCACTCTATTCCTTCACTCATAATCCGATAGGACGGCAGATCGACACGTTGAGAGATCAAGCGATATGTTTAAAGACTGACCTTGAAACGTCCTATTCCACATGTTTCTAATAACAGCAGAGCCATCTAGTTGTCCTCTTGGATCGGTCGCCTGCCGTAGCGTGTCGTTTAAAGCAAAGGCATATAGTAGTACCGCGTCGTAGAAGGCCGCTACGAAAGTGGACACCACCTCGCCTTTCCCGAATGTGTAGTTGTACTTGTTTGCTGCTAGTTCTTTGACCTGTGAAAGAAAATAAAATATAGCATTTATTCCAGAAACAATGTATACACCAAAATATAAAAGGTCTAAAAAACAATTAAAATTAAAATAAGGTGAAAAACCATCTTATGTGGAAAAAGTAGCAATTTTTCAGTAGTTCTTTGTAATCCTTCTAAATGATTATAATTTTGAATTAGTATAATGACTTCATTGCATGTGATTGCGCCATTTTAAAGAGCAATAGCAAGAGGCATTAGTATTCACTTTCTAAAATTGTTTTTGATTTGGATTTTAAATGCGTTGGAGTTTTAATTTTTTATGTCACGTGATATCACACTAACGTGCCTAAAAGAATCTCTATATGTTATGTCAAATCTAAGGTTTCTTGCTACAATATATTTATCATTAAAATGCTATATGACTTAGCCTTATATTCTTATAGCTTACTAGATGACGATCATTTCAGCGTTTTGGTCCTATTCAGAGGTCCTCAAATAGGGGCCTGAAAATGCTGCATAGTTCCATCTCGAATTCTAAATCACTGAACCGATTTGGATGAAATTTTGTACTTATATAGATTGAAACCTGAGACACTTTTTATCCAAAGAAAATCCCACAGCAAACCTAGTGTCCGCAGCTAGTAGTCTACAAGAAGAGAGTTCAAAGCTCGTATATAGTTCTTTAACCTGTAATCGTATTAAAATTAAACGAAGTTGGAACGTTTCAAATTTAAATCCTCAAAGTGTTTGGTTTTGAACTTATGTTTTGTTAATTGAGAACTTAATTAAATCTTAAATGAATTTGAGTTTTGATTCAATTGAAACATCTTGATATCTACTTCATTCAATAGTTTGTTGAAGAGCCCTTGAATTTAGTTAAACCTTTACTAATTTTGTTATTGAAAATTTGTAACGACACCATTGGCGTAGTGGGTGCGGTCTATTGCGTCGAAGGTGTGGGTTTGATCCCCACGAGTAGAAAGTTATGTGATGAACATTGTATGTTTCTTCTATTTGGGTGCTTATGTATCTATAGTATATATGTAGTAACAACAAAAGTAAGTATAAGTATGTCTCAGTTATCTAGTTTCTATAGTACACGCTTTGCTTAGTTTGGGTCTAGATGGCGTTGTGTTATATATCCCTGAATATTTATTTATTGTAATTTTCTACTGTTTGGGTGTTAATGTAACTAAAGTATGTATGTATTTCTATGTATTTGAAAACTGCATATTGTAAAGGATCGTATCCACAGGTTGGTAATGTAGTCATCAGGCACATGGCAATATTCCTTGTATAGAATGTCACAGAAGTGCGTCCACTGATTGGCATCGTACGAACGCATTTTACACAAATAATGAATCGGATTCAAACGAAACCGACATGTGGTTGCTTAGCTTAAAGCATTAACTGGTTAGTTGGTGAACTCTCATGGCGGAATAAATTAATTAGTCTTGCCTTTACCTAATGATTTATATCGCATCTTACACAAATAATGAATCCGATGCGGACGAAACCGACATGTGAAGGCTTAGCATTAACTGGGTATTTGGTTAACTTTCATAGAGGAATAAATTTATTAGTCTTGCCTTTACCTAATGATTTATATCGCATTTTACACTAATAATGAATCCGGTGCGGATGAAACCGACATGTGAATGCTGAGCATTAACTGGTTATTTGGTGAACTTTCATGGCGGAATAAATTAATTACTTTTGTCTTACGATCTAATGATTTATAATTTTATAGCCCAAGTTGTTTGTGACGTTAATTAAAAAGCTAGGTTGGAGCATGACAGCATCTACATTCTTAATTAATACAGTTATTAATTTAATATTTTCTGTAAAGATTATCTCAAATCAGTAGAACTAATTATGTGCTGTACAAGATTTTTTTTTTAAATAATGCATAATGCTTTTATTATCATAATAAATTAATATTGTTATTTTTTATTGATAATTTCTGTAGTTTATGCGTGAAAGAGTAACAAAACAAACACAACTTTCGTATTTATAATATAAGTAGGAATTTACGGTAAAATTTTCATTCATTGTTATTTAACAAACAAACACATTCATATAATTCATAAAATAAAGTATGTTTATATGTTTTATACGTACGAATTTTTACCAAAACCTCGCGTATGTTTTTATTGCACTCACAATAAGCCGAGTGCAATGTACATAGATTAAATATAACGTGCAAAGCTTTAAATTTTTAAATTCATTCAAGAGAATATTCACAATTTACACAAATAATTTACACGTGCAATAAAACGTTTAATATAAATAAATGTATAATTATATTTACTTTGTAGTGAAAAACCAATAATCAACCTTATAATTGTTTATTTGACATTTCATAAAGTATTTACTGAGTTACAATTCGATTGCTAAATTAATTGCTTTTGATATTTATAGACTTCCGCTGCTCTGATGCTGTTTTTCATGTAATTCGGATTATTTTTTCTGAATGTTTATAGATATAAATATACAAGAATATGTCACGCAGTGCTATTGTCTATTTGTAAATTCATTCCATATATATAAGGGAACTGATATACATTTTCATACTTGATCAATTTTATTGACCTATTCAATTTAATTCAATTCAAAACTGATATTATATAAATAAACTAGCTGATCCATGCGGCTCCGGTCCCGTAGCATAATCTACGCTAATGTCATAAAGGGAAACAATTTGTTTGTTTGTTATGAATAGGCTCAAAAACTACTGCATCTATTTTAATAAATTTTTCACCATTCGAAAGCTACATAATATATAACATTATGTTATGAAATGAAGCCTTGGGGATCAGCTAATCTATTCTAATATTATAAAGAGGAAAGATTACAATATAAAAAAACAAAAGTTACAGCATATACTGGCAAGAAAATTGCGCTATTTGCGCTGATTTTCATCCCAAACAGCGCAATTTTCAACACTTATAATGAAATGCGAGGTGTATTTGATACAAGTGAAAAATATCGATATGCATTCTTTCTGGTACTCTTTGTGAATTAACACAGCACACTTTTCATAACTCAATTTGTTAAGTTAAGAGCAGTACCGTATATAACTATATGCGTCCCTAAGGATAAAAATAATGTGGAGTGCGGTGGAACACTTCTAACAAACGAACCCCTTATCACAAGGGTTTTTGAGAAATTCTTCCTGAAAATTATGTTGGTTTGAGATTGTGAACGTGTCCACTTCCATTTGAAACCAAATTTTGGCTTGACCCTTGGCTATATGTATTGTGGTTGTAATCTCTCACGGTCTAGTGCCTTTTGGCACCATAGCATTGATCATTGGACTTGAACATAATATACAGGTTGTCCCGTAATGAGTGAAGCATCTCTTGGGGGATAATAGCTGAGCTAATAATCTATCAAAAAAAAACCAATATGGGTCGTACAAAAATATCACTGTTTTTGAGATATTGAAGATTTTCTAGTTTTTTCAAAAATGTTGACTTCGCCCTAAGTTTAATATTATGTGGTCGTAATTCTTATTTGTTTTTCATATTTTTTTACTAAGTTTTTTTATGAGTTGCTTTCTCGGATACATGCATTGCATACTAATAGAAATGTCAGATAACGGAAGAAAAAAATATTTATTACAAGTTTAGTATTAAGTAAAATTTTGAGGTCAGATTTGATAGTCTGTGGTTTAAAAAAATGTACTACACTGAGACGGTCAGTAAACTTAAAAACTTCTGTATTTAATAACAATTTCAAAATGGTATAAAAGTTATGATTTTTCCCTATAGCAAAAAAAATGCAATTTGAATTCGATTTGAGACCTATTTTAATGATACGTCCAGGATGACACTTAGTATAAAATGTTATTTTTTTACATGAAAAATAAAATTGAACGTTATTAATGGCCAATATGAATAAGAATACATAATTTGTAATGTGATGTATTGTGTATAAATGCATAAACCTTCATGAAATTTAATGTCCACTTTTATCGTATGCCATTACAATATAAGTTTATAACGATAAATTAAAAAGATTAATATACCTTGTCAGAAAAGTCCAAATATTCTTTTTTCTCTGGAGCGGGGCTGGTAACGGTGAGAACGGCACTATATGCCCGTCTCGCTCTCTCGTTCCTTTCGTCTGTGTCGCCTTCTACCTTCCATGGCTCTTTGGAGGAGGCTGAGGCAAGACTGTGAAGAAATTGTATGGCTTATATATTTGTAAAAAACAACAGAAATTACAAACGGGTGGAATATTGCCGACAGCAATTTCATTGGCGTTGTTCTTCGTTCTCTTTAAGGATTACTTACAAGCAATTCATTTTCAAACATTATTCATCATGCAAAGCCTTCTTTGAAGAAAAGACTCTTTGAGAAAAATCGGAATTGTTTTCATAGTTGACGATTTGACCTGGATTATTTAACGGTAATTGTGATATTTTTATATCGAAACTAAATTGAAGCTTTATAAATAACTAGCTGTGCACCGCGGTTTTAGCCGCGTATATAAGGTGTTTCAGAGCTAGCTTTTCATATTTTTACAGGACATTCAGAACGTGTACCTAAATACGTAAGAAATAATGAAAAGGTTCGGCGAGGTTTTGTTAGTATTATATGTAAAAATATGAAACGCTAGCTATGAAACACCTTATATAGCCCGTTTCCAAGGAATTTCCGGGATTGATAAAAATCCATTTTTAGCTGATGCATGCATGCATACGTCATTACATCTACCTACGTGCCAAATTTCAACCCGATACGACCAGATCACTTGACAGTCAGTCAGTTACCATTGCGTTATAGTCTGTATATTGGACTTTTTGATACATCATTAGTTCAGTTGTTATCCCCCATGAGATGCCTCACTCATTATGGGACATCATACAGGTTGAAATATCGAGACGCCATACTTTTTCAAAATTCAAAGCTGAATGAACGACCACAGGACAAAACCAGTCTTAAAATAATATTTCTGCCCTCCCCGAGTTCTCAAAGGTCGTCTGGATGAGATCGCTTAAGCGATACCATTCTATATTTTATAATTAGGCCCTTTGTTGTTTTAATTGAAGTGAAACGTATCTGAGATTTGTGAAAAATTTAAATCCGAAATACATCTGCTGAAGAAGCTTATTAATTAAATATGAAACGGAATGCTTGCAAGTTAATTAAATTCAATATAGAATGGAATATTTATGAGAGATCTCAGGATTCAAGTTTACGTAAATTCAACATCGTAATTGGTAATTAGCATCGATCTAATTATATTATCTTGCAGATAAATTCCTGTATGAATTGAATTTAATATCTTTGTTTATTGCAAGCAAAGATATTAAAGGGCCAGAAAATATAAGATAACAAACGTTTACAAGAGGCGGTTTCATCGCTAGGCAGCGATTACTTCCAGGCTACTTGCATTACAAGTAGTACCACTATATTTAAAAGAAGTCAAAGTTAAGTAATGTATTAGTTCATAACGATATTTTTCTCCCTAGGTAATATTTCATTCAATCAGCGATTTTTTATCATCTTTTTATGTTACAGTCGGCAAGCGGAGCATGCGGTTCACCTAATGTTAAGTGACTGACGGCAGCCTATTAACGGCTTAAAGGATCTATAATATGCCTTATATTTTAGCTTTAGTTATCTATAACGATTAGTTATTTACATTAATAAATTAATTATATATGTATTAACTTTATCTATTTAGTTAAGTTTTATAACTTACTTTGAAAACAGCTCAATGTTGAAGAAAACGTATTCTCCCGAAGACACCATGTTCAAGTCATCAGCTGCCAGCATAATTTCTCGTACTGTGTTTGGACTTGCACACACCACCACAACTGAAACAAACAATCTTGTTACTATTTTTATTTTTAAACATTTAACTAACAATATAATCGTAACACATATTCGTCGAACTGTAAACCAGTTTGTTGGCGATGCCAAGTTTACTTTATTTATTTTCTATTTAATTATTTTAAAGAAAACTTAAGGCTACCAATACACTATAATTTACATTTTAGGTACAAATAAAGCCAATAACAATCTTCATTCTTAAACTATAGTATGTAACTGATGAAACCACCACCATATTTAAATTCTCAAATAAATATTTACCACCACATAAAATTAAATAATAATTATAATCAAAATCATTTCATAAGCCGTAAAACATACATTTAAAATAAGTTTAGAATTCCTCCATTATTATATTTCTTAATCTAGTTCTTAACAAATAAAAAGGTATAAAAAGGCACAATGGATTACCGAGACGTTCCTGAAAAGTGACTTAAATTAATGGATTAAGCAACAAATAATTCACATGTAAACTATTACTATAATAATTTCTATTTGTCGATATTTATTACACTGTTTTGTTTCTTTCGCTTCTGCGACCCATATTCTTCCCAAAATCATATTTATTCTATAGAAAAATTGAGCTACCAAATAAAAATAAATCACTGAAACCGAATGAACATATCTTTTATTTCTAAGAACAGAGGAAAAGTTTAAATCAAGTTTAGTAATAAAAACTTTTACATACATGACGCAAATTTCACAGTTAAGAAAAGTATTATTCGCAGTTTTATAAATAACTGAAACTTTGATCAATGTTCTTCTTAACATGGTATTGATCAAAGTTTTTAATCAAAGAATTGTGGCTTTTGTTTTACAACAAATAATAAATCCAGTTGCTCCACTATTATTAGCGAGGCAACTGGATTGATGGAATTCTTACACACATCAGTTGGGTAAGCACATTACATTTTATAATAAGTACTAAAAATATTTACGTTTTTGTTTCGTTACGGCTAAAATCTATACTAATTTTATAAAGAGTAAAGATTTGTTTGTTGGTTTATACAGAAAGGGCTTCGAAACTACTGGATTGATTTGAATGAAATTTTGTATAGAGATTCTTTAAACTCCAGGAGTTTATTAGTACCCCGAGTAATTTATAAAATACTAGCTGAGTTCCGCAGTTTCACCCGCTTATATCTCCCGTTACCATAAGATTTTTGGGATAAAACTATCCTATGTCCTTCCTAGGGTTTCTAAGAATCTCTGTACAAAATTTTATCAAAATCAGTTCAGTAGTTTCCGAGCCTAACAAGCAAATAAATCTTTCCTGTTTATAATATCAGTATAGACATGACATGTCCTCCACGTTACTTAGAGTTTTTCCTTTCACAGAAATACGTCACGGCAATCAGTCACAGTGTGTTACGATCTTCCGGGCAATAAACCAGTAAGTGCAAACAGAAGGGTTGCACCCTCCAATCACGAACTTTAACAAACTTATATTTACCGTTACTGTATAGTGGAGCTATTTTCTTCTTATTTGAGAGAAATCAAAAGGAAACTTCGTAGACAGGAGTTCAATAATAGAAATCAATAAGACGAATTTTGAGAGTTTAGAAAGTGTCACGTCGTATTTTGTTATCTAAGTCAGTAGAAAGATAACTTTTCTCCATAAAAAGTAATGTCTTAATAAAATGAATTGTACAATTATTTTTTTATCCAATGATCTACTACAACATGCCTTTTAATTGTAAAAGGCATATCCATGCTTCTATCTTTTATGTTAAAGCAGGCAAGTGGATTACGGATAGGAAATTGGGAGAGGAGTAGAACAAGATGGAAAGAATGTCTGTCTCTTCTTCACGCCTAAACCACTGAACCAATGTGGATGGAATTTTGTAGAAATTGTTTGAAAACCGATCTCACATAGGATACTTTTTACCCCGGAAAACTGGGAACAGGTGATATGCGCGAGTAATACCGAGGGGCACAGCTATTAGTTTCATATAAGTGAATTACTTCCCCATTTCATCAAATTTTCATCCTGAAAGCATTCGAGGAACTAAAATGTACAATTACAATTTGTCGATTCCGAGTTTAACAGTGCAACATTTTAAACTTTTCTCTAATTTCAGAACGCATTATCTAGTTTTCTCTTAATTTTACCTTACAGCATCCATTTGCGAGTCAAATTTTTCAGCAAGATTTCATTAACAGAGATGAAACAACCGAATACGAATTCAACTAATAATAACGCAATGTAATTTTACAATGATTGAAAAGTAATTGTTCTTAAATATTTCATACGAGCTTTAGCTAGTATTAAAAAAACACGTCCCGAATTGATAACCTCTTTTTTTAAGTCGGGTAATAACAGGAACGTGTCCATGTTAATACGAAGAAAAAACAAAAATGTTAACATATTCACCTATTCGGAATTAATACATTTAAACAGCCTTCTTTCATAAATTGCGTTCTAGTCCAAGGAATCATAACAACTTTAGTATTTCCACGAAAATCTGCGGAATGGAATAATATTATAGGAATGGTATTCGTGTTGATATTTTGTTATTTTTATTTAGGTAAACATTTTACCAGTATGAGTCAATAGAGTAAAACTGGAAAGCGATGAATTATTTGAAGAATAATGCAGCCTAGATTTTGCGTACCCATCGGTTAAAAACCCTATTTTAAAACCGACTTTGACAACCCGATAGTTAAATATAAGCTCAGTACGAATGTAAGTTAATTTATTCCACTTTATATTTCTCGAAGTACATCAAAGGGATATGATGTAATGAGCTATTTCTACGATGTACTGCAGAGCTTCTTCAGGATAGAATGTATTAGAAAAATACGGTCTAGAAGACTTTATAAATAGCAATGCTAACAAAAAGAACTTGCATATTCATACCCGTACCAATTCAAATACAACAAATGCCATATCATTGGTATGGATACACGTGTCGTAATTTTATAGAGAAGGTTTTCAGATATAAAATGACCAATCTTAACCCTCTCGGCAGTATTATTGAGGAAATATGTTTTATTTACAATACATTGTATGTTTATTTCCGATTTTCGAAAGCTTTACCGTATTTACTGAATCAGAACCGTTTTTAAAAGCTTTTATATTCAACCCTTTATATGTGGGTGTGTGTTAAGTCGTATTTTTCTGCTACACATCAGTATTATATGCATGGGCTATTGACCGAGCGAAGCGAAGTCTCAGAATCAAAATGTCCGAGCGATTGTATGTTTGTATTAAGAATAAAAAGCTGTGTCCGACCGTAACTTGAGTATTGTTTATCTGATCTTGATTAAATTTTAGAGGCAAGTTTAGACAAAAGAACCTATTTGAATCCCCCTATCTTCGTTACTTCCTACCGATTTCGCCCATCTTTGAAATCGACATTTTCTTTTGTTTCAACTTCGCCTATGAAATTAATTCAAGATCTGTTAAACAATACTCAAGTTATCGTCAGACAAATTATACCATACTTACATACCATTGCCCGAGCATTTCAACTCTGAGACTTCACTTGGTCAATAATTTAACCAACATAGCCTTTATACCACCCATATCTCAGTAGATATTTATTTGTATTCAGTATAAATATTTCATCTTTCAGATACCAAAATTACATTTCGATATTCAGTTTCGCTCACGTAGAAATCGTAAGTATTTGCTGAGCAATAATATAGACACGCAAACAGACTGCGTAAATACTTTAAGAGTACACTCTTTGATATTAAAGATCCTCTTTTTAATGGCAAAGGAACACCCGTTCTATCAGCAGTATATTGTATATAGTATCAATTAAAAAAACAAATGTTCTTAACGTTAATGACTTTGTACTAAACCTCAATATTTACTGTACATTATTTTACTAAGCACGGCAATTGTACTGCAGGTATATATTCTATTCAAAAATAATGGGATGTTTTTTGAGCGAATTTTTTCTACTATATTAAGAGTACTTTCCCTTCAGGTCACATGAGAAAATTTATATATTTTATTTATTTATTGCATCCTGTTACAAAAAACAATACAATGACATTAAATTCATAACATGGGTCTGTAAGGATGGCCTTATTTTTTGGAATTTTATATTTTGCTATGGAGCAAAATATAAAATTCCAAAAAATATTCTACAGTCAGGTAAAAACATTTAATTTACTCAATTCAAGGAATGCTTTATTAAGTTACTCCTGAAAGATTGAATGGTTTACTTTTGCTTGATATAATAACAAGGCTTTTGAGATCGCGACTCATCATTGTGGGCGTTAATCTTTGTTATTGTCATTGCGAATCTTAAAAAATAAGGAATGTTTATATGATAATATATAAATATTTTAAATAACGACGTTTTATTGAAATGGAAAGCACTCTCGTTAAAACAAACACAAGATTATACAATATTTAAATAGTTTATTGCGCTGTGTTTAGATTAAAGTGTATGTAATTTTTGGACACAGATACCTTCTATAATATTTTACTATGGATTACTATGATGCCTGGAACATATCTGTTCCAGCTTAGATTTTGCTTTTTAGACCACTTCGTTAGTCGAGCCGTAAGGACGTTAGACGTTACGTGAAAGGTTCTGGGTTCGAACCCCTGAAGGCTGATTACCGAATTCGCCCTAAATATAAATTATAAGGAAACATGAGACCGCAATTAGGGTTCATTTATTATATCTTACGATAACTCTAAGCATTAAACCTTGTGTACATCTTATGTGAATAATATTTTCATAATTTGTGTATGTATTGTGTTCAATAATGTTTTTAATTGCATAAAATTAGTTACAATTATGTGTATCAATTCAAAGTTAATTTTTTTCTAAGTCTTTAAAAATTGTAGAAATTCATTCTGAATTTTTATCATTGAAAAATGAAAATCACTGAGCAGAGAATCAGAATCAATTCACACAATTGGCTGAAAGTCTCGACGAACACGGTTCTATTTGAAATGCAAATCCGAGTTTTTCAACCTTTGCTAACTGGCGTAATGGAAAACGACCGCAGCTTGTAATGAACTTAAAGGTTACCTTTGAAGATACTGTGATGTGAAAATAAGATGATTATAGGTAAAGTATATGAATCATTTTAATAAGTCTTAGAAATTACTGGATGGATTTAAAAGACTGTTGTTAATTTTATGATATACTAGCTTTCCGCCCGCGGCTTCGCCCGCGTGGACTACAAATATAACAAAAGTGTCACTGTTCTGTTTTATATAATTCTAATAATTCTATTTTAATTTTTTTGCAAAATATTGAGATTTTGGAAATCTGTCGTGTACTCTCTGAATAAAAGAGTTGATGTTTCCATGGATTTAACACATATTTGCTTATGGATGCAAATAATATCTTCTGCATGTTGGTTAGTCTTTGTTGTGATTAGTCGCCATGATCGTAATCTACTTTCGAGATCAAGAAGGCTAAATTTCTCAATGAAAAGTGCTTTAAATAACACTTAAAAGATTAAATTTAATGTACCTACGCGCATTGATGATGTGTTTCGATGGATCACTTTGAACCCTCATATCTTTTTTATTTGTTAACCGATTTGAATGAAATAAACAATTAAACCTCCGGGGGGCTAGCCGTAATACATAATCGAAAACCGTACTTAAATCGGTTAAGCCGTTTCGAAGTTTACTGCGTACAAACGCCCGACAAACAGACAAACAGACAAACCGACAAACAGACAAAAATTCTAAAAATCATTGTTTTGAGTTTAGAATCATAAATGAAACACGAAACACTAATTTTTTCTTGAAAATATTAAATGTACAGACACGGCTAGTCTACGATTTTATTATATGTATAGATACTTTATACTTTGCATTCTTATTTCTTGTTGGAATTGTATAATAAATATAAAACTAGATTTTCTCCATTTAAAAATGATATACAATTGCTGAACCGATAATATTCTGAATAAAGGAAATATCCGTATTTCCTTTACATTATTTTATAATCCAAGAACATTTGTAATTCTTATAAATCGATATAATATACTGCTGGTAGAACGGGTATTTCTTTGCTTTCCATTAAACAAGCTTTAATATCAAAGAGGATACATATTACGTATTTACGCAGTCTGTTTGCGTATCTTTTTTATTGCTCAGCAACTTATTCCACTATATTATACTTAGTATACTTAGTATAATATAGTGGAATTCAGAAGTAATACCTGTTTTTCTATAAATAAAAATAATAATATATTACTCGTAAGAGTTATATCATAGTATAATGTTATCCTGTAAAGGTTAATGTGCACATATACACAGATCATACAAAGGTCATTGTTTGATTACAAACAAAATCTTTAGAGTATAGATTGATCAAAATGGAACTTTGTAATTGGCGTACCGATTTAATATATGTTTCTGTATAAATATTACAAGCTGTAAAGTTCATGGTAAATAAATAAATAGATAACTGTATTTTATACTGTCTCCTTTACGTAGAATTTGTATTACGAATCCAATATTCGGGTTTGTTTCAGGTGTCACCTGGTAAATCGACACCTAACTCCAATAAAAATACCGCCCTATGCAATATGCATCACATCCTTTCAGTAACGCGCTCACGTTTCTAAATGGTTTATTAATAGAAGTATTAAACTACATGTATAATTATTAACAATGCAATTGCATTTATTAACACGAAAAAATTTTTTTTGGATATTTAGAGTTTATAAGTAGAGCCGAAAAGTGGCGAATTTCGAGCACTTTGCGATCAATAGTTATAAGTAAATACGTCAAATAAGGGCCGATTTCAATAATGTCTCAAAGAGATTGATTGTGGATAGATTTGTCTGACTATAAGACTATACTATAACATAAGACACATCCATACTCAATCAGAGAATAATGTCATTAACAATTGCATTTCATACTTAGAACATAAAACTATTTAATAACGAAACTCGCGTGCCCGATTTATATTAAATGCCACTCCGATATATTTCTCTGGACTTGTAAAATGACAGAACAAATGTTCGTGCTTCTTTTGTGTTGCATTTCACAAGATATTGCACCTGGATACAAGCATTTTCAACGTTTAAAATAATAAATCCTTTACGGTATATAGGGTTTTCAATTTTGAAATTACACGAGGAAATTACACGCGGTAACATATTGTACCAAACTCTCCTGTATTTTTTTAGTATTTATAGCGACAATATAAATACATAAGTTGTGAAAATTTCAGCTTTCCAACTATAGCAGTTTCTGAGATAGCTTGCTAACAAACATATAGATAGGGGAGGCTTAGTATAAGATCCCGTTTTTAGGTACGGGACCCTAAAAATGGCATTAATAAAAATATATACTTCTAATAAAATTCCTAATAAACCCCTAAATTAGTGTATAATGAATCAAAAATGCTCGACACCTGTACAAAGGTAATGAGACGTGCCTCGCTTCTAGAGTTAATTCTGAGAGCATTTGAAATTCTGAGATGAACATTAGCACGCGGTTGCAACGTTTCAGATAGTGTGAAACGCGGTACGGTGCATTTAATACGAACTGCGAAGTACGTAGCTGGCTACATATTAAGAATTATTCGTATATTTAAACAAAATAACCGACGATTTTTTTTTCGGATTTTTACTATGTTTTAGTTACGAAGGAAATGTATGCAAAGTTACTGCTTTTCTGACTTATGAATGCTGAAATAACTAGAGGTTCGCTCCGGGCTAGACCTCGCGTTGCAATGTATAAATCAATATCTTTCATTTGATATCACACTCTGCTATATTTATCGTTATCTCCCCACCGATTTCGCTCATTTTTGTACTCAAGATTTTTCTTTATCTCTCATATTTGTGTACTAAATTTTATCAAGAACGTATAAACTTTACTTCAGATATCCTTGGACAAACATTGACATATTTGACCCCCCCTCCACTCCTTTCTTTGTAACCCCACACCGAGTTCGTTCATCTTCAAACACAAAATATTTTATTTAATCTCAACTAGTTGCATCTCATCCTAAGGACATAGATCATCCAATGAGAAAATTATTGGCTATTGTAGAAAACCTCTAGACGCAAAAATATATAGAAATCCATACTAAAATATCGATTGTGGAAATCTTGGCTGCGTTTTAGATCTACGATACGTAAATAAACAGCTTGGCGCATTGATTAATGAAGATTGCAAGATATACGATCGCGACTGGTCTGATGTCCCTTTGTGTTAAATGAAGGGATTAAACTTTATGAACTTTCTTTGGAAAGACAAATAATTTGTCTGAGTTTCGTCTCCATCATCACTAATAGAACAAACTCCACAGTTATTATTATTCCCAATTTTGAAAATTCAAGTACACATATTTTTATTGGCGGATTTGGGACAAACGAAAATTCAACTCAAACGAAGAAAGATCTGGATTTTCATAAACCTTACTCTTTCGCTACAGCAATTCAGTATCAGCAACCTCTTGATTCGCCACTCTTACTGAGGTTTTTTAAAGACTTCGAAGGATATAGATATCATTGTCCATACTATGGAAAATACATGACTGCCTCGTTGGTCTTGTGGTTGCATTTTGGCTATAGATTGGACTACAGAGATCTCGGGTTCTGTCAAAACATGTCAATTATAGCCTAAGTTACGAACTTGGTGGTGCCGGTACACCCCTGTGCCTCGGAGAGCACGTAAAGCCGCCGATCCTGCGCCTGATCTCTCTCAGGTCGTGTCGGATGTCCGTCCCATCGGATGAGAAAGAGAATAGAGCAGGGATGGCGAACCAAATGAAACATTTATTTACGAGAAATGGCACGTCAATGCAAAAAGGTTCGCCATCCCTGGAATAGAGAATAAACCTGTGTTTATGCACACCCTTGAGGATTATAATATCTCCTGCGTAATTGATCTCTCTGAAGAGATTCTCCGTACTGACCGATATTCGATCTCAAGAGAAACATCATATAAATAATAAATATTACGTTATTATATAAGGTCGTATAAATTTTCCAACAATAGTCACAAGTGCATGTAAACGGTAAACAAATAATTGCATAATTGTTCGAGAGCAAACGGCCATTAGTCGCGTTCTATACCGTAATACATTATTTATTATTATTTATTTTTATGCATTTTAAGCCGCGCCCCGCGATTTAACCTGCGTAACTTCTGATCCCGTGGCAACTCAGAGATTAAACGTAACCTATATGTTATTCTAAACTCTTACCTATATATATACTAAGTTCCATCATAATCGTATCGGTAATTTTAGCGTGAAAGAGCAACAAACATCCTCACAAACTTTTGCATTAATCTGTAAAGCATATTTAGGATACTACTGATTAGGATATTAATATTTTATAGATCCGCTTTCTTTATTTATTTTTATGTTATTTTTACAAAACTGCTTATGATATCCGTTTTGTTATGTAATTAAAATTATTTATGTAAATCTTACATTAAAAGTTGGAATTTATTGAAATTTATAGAAACACTAATAATTTCTGTCATAAAATAAAATTTTAATAAACGAGTTTTATTTCCGATATACAAACCAAATAAATAATTTATTTTCTATAAATAAACAATTTACTTTAAATAAATAATTTATTTATTTAAAAAAATAATTATTATTAGATCTGATAACATAGATGTAGATTTAGATTGCAATCAAGTAAATTATATTTAAGACATCTAAAATTTTCCACAAAATTGTTTAAAATATTTCACCATATTATGGTAAAAAACGAAATAAGAACGCCAAAATCAACGATTGTAATTGCGTTTTTAATAAATAATGTGTATATGGCGTTTTTAATATATATGTGAGTTTAATAAAGGTCCATTGTTAAATGTTCATAAGTATAAATAAGTTATTAGAAAAGTATGAATAAACGGGGTTAAATCGCTAAAGCTCTTAATTTACTATCGGTACATTCTTAAAATCGAGAATCAATTAAGATAATTTATTAAAAAGTTCCCTAATCTGATAACACCTTATATTGCATCAAGTCTTATTTCAAGCAAGTGTTTTTATAACGTGCAGATATATTTAAAAGGAAATAAACGCCTAATAAATTAAATTTGCTTAAAGCCAGGTATAGATTCAGAGCATCAAATTGTATAATTTTCATTTCAGACTTTACAATATTTTTCTTACAGAAATTAGAGGATGTATAATATATTAAAACACCGTCCTTCCTATACTCACTTCTACACGCCAAAAATAAGTAGTAGTAGGTGCTCCTTAAGCAAGAAAGTTTTCTACCAAGGACTGATAAGATGGCGCTGAAGGAAGGAAGCATGTTTCGTTTACTCGCGGACATTCCACCGTTTATAAAAATACGTAGGGTTTATTAAATAATGTTCAATGTTCTTAGTAACACATACCTTAATAATTGCGGAGGTTATAGTGCTGAAGCTAATAAATATCTAAACGAGAATGAACAAATGTAATTTACATAATTATCTTCCATAACACAAATTTCAATCGCATCTAGTTTCATCTTTAGAACATACCAGAAATTCAATTTCCAAAAAGTGTTTTTGCAACGTGCAAATATATTTAAAACACAGTCAATCAATTTTTCCCGTAAAATTAGGTTTAGTTTTCTGAGCATAATTTTCATTAAAGAGTATTGCAATATCCCAATAGAAACCTAAATAAATTTATCCTGTAATGTCAAAGGCTGTATAAATAATACACTGTCCTTCATTTACTCACTTCTAGACGCCAAAGACAACGATTGTAGATGTTCCTTAAGCAAGGAAGTTGTATAATTCGTTTCGTCAAAAGATATCGGTGGTGGGTAAGCTTTTCTGCCAAGGACTGTGAAGATGGCGCTGAGGGTGAGGAAACAGGGACTGTTCCCTTTACCCGCAGACATCACGTTGTTGTGGTACATCATGCCGACTTTACTCCATTTGAATTCCTGCAACAAAGAAAGGAATTTATTTATTTATCTATAAGGGTACACCAACAAAATGTTGACTAAGTACAATATAAAATTATATTGGTTTTAGTTTCGCAAACATTTCAAATTACAGGCGTACACAGCTTGTGTAGAAACTAATATAAAGCAACTTAAATAATAAAGGAATAAAGATCATTGGTTCATTGTGAATGAACACGTGATTATAAGAACAAAAGCCTGGAAAAAATCATGGAATCGCTGTAAAATAAAAAAAAAACTTTATAACAAAAATGGTAAAAGATTTAAGAAAAATAATTGAGAAAACTTGAAATATCCAACTTGAAATTTCTTGAAAACGATTTAGTTAGTGTTATCATAAATTTCACCAACAACATTGTAAAAAAAGCCATTTCGATAGACCTCTTTGTTTATTTGTAAAAAGTTATCTGTCTTGCTGAAATATCTTTATTATATTCAATTTTAAGTGAATTGGCTGTTGACCAGTATCAGTTCTATTTTGATGATAATAACTAATAATATTAAGTCAGTGTGTTAACATTGCTATCACATAGCTCTAGAATAAATGATCTACCAGCTTGGATTTTTGGATCCTAAATCTGTGCTTATAGCCTATATATTAGAAGACGAAAATTTTAGAGTTCTAGTCCCATCAAGAGGTTCTCTAATAGAGGTCTGAAAATGGCGCGAAATGATTCTGGTAAATATAGTAGACTCAGCGATATCAAGTTCTTAATTAGTAGTAGATATATTAAAATAAATATTTCAATAAACGGCATTACACTAGTATTTTGTGCCTACGTTTTTAAGAAACCCGTACAAAAGCAAAATTGGTATGACCAATGAATGTAAGGTGCTAAATATATAAAAATATTTGAGTTATGTTCAGCTTGTAAATGCAATTTACATAAGACCAATTAAGTTTATTTTAACCAAGGTTTTCAGTCATGCATTTTTCCGATAATGTCAATAAGGGACTAATTAAATTGCCAATATTAATGTCAAAATTGTCGATGGACCGCTCGTTAAAGTTATTTCTGACTTTGACTGATTGGTTATTTCGGTCCATTGATAGTTAAGTGGTATTGAAACGACCAGTGGTTTTGGTTGTAGTGTCAAAAATGACAGCCCTAAAAGTAGAAGGTACCAATTAGTATGGTTTATAAGAGATATTTTCCTTATGGCTAATTATGTGTTTTATTTATTAAAAACTTTATTTATGCAAGTACTATTTATTGTTGCGAAAAATTAAAAACTTTCAAAGTTGTTGAAAAAAACACGACTTATATGTGAATAAACTAGTGTATTGAGTTTTCTTAATGACTAAATGTGTGCAATTTTATCAAAAACTTTTTCTATACAAGTAATTTTTTTTTCAACTTTGAAAATTGTCATTGTTACTAAAAGGTTGCCAACCCCTGGGCTAGATCTATTTTACGCAAAGTTAAATTGCATTATGGAATTATAGGTTTATTTATCTGTATTCTGACCAATGGTAGTGCGTTGTTTTATTACTATAGAATATCAAAAATCTAGTCTTACGTACGTGAATTTGTAAACAAGATTAAACTCGAAATGGCATTGTTTATCGCATTTATATATATTGTATAACGTACCGTAACTCAATTCGACAAATAACCATCAATAAACATATATCACTAAAATGTTTACCTATAAATGATTCAGGGTTGAAGTTAATGGACTATTCCTGTTGCGTATGAGATGAATAAATATTATCTATACTTTTACACCAATAAGATATATGTATATACTGATAACTACCTGTTTTGGGGTTCGCTCCCGTGGTATAATGTTTTAAAGCCTATGTTACGCAGTGAAGATACAACTTAACAGTGTAAGAATTTTTGAAATCGGTTGAGTAGTTTTTGTGTGAAAATATTACAGACCTACACCTACCCTTTATAATATAAATATAGATTTCCTACTAATGTTATAAATTACCCTCTACATCTATCATCGCTCTTTTTCTTATTCTTGCTTAACTATTGTATATTTAATTTATATTTATGTCCCAATATTTACACTACATTTTACCGTATTTATTTATTTAATTATTTATTTGTTATAATATGTATATCTATTTCTGATTTCTAGACTCTATATTCTATGCTGCTGAAAATTAGCGCTGCGACAACGCATACGCTGAGCATCTGCCCTTTCAACGCCACACTGCGACTTGTGTGTAACTAAATCATTATTTATATGTCAGATTCTGTGTGTTTTTTTAAATAAATTTTTCTACCCTTTCCTTCTAACGACCGTTTTCAATAATGTATCAAAGATGATAGCTTGTTATGTCAGATTATATAACTTTAGGTAGACAAAAGTCATAGCTATCCGTCGATAGGATATTGAAATCAAAGTAAATGCAAATATATAGATTTGTCTGCCTTTAGTGAGAAAAACAAGGGATAGATAGAATATTGAAAACGGCCGTAAATAGTTAATGAGAAGGCTATAGAGAATAGACTAATCACTATTATACTACGCGTAAATCATAATGGAAATAACACGATTACTGATAGGAATGTATTGCAAGGGCATTGCATAATAAAGATATGTACATGACTTAATGCGGATACAATTAATACGATGATTCAGAAGGATTTCAATATTAACAATGGCGCCTATGGGTGGGAGCGCGTGGAGAATTTAAATAGAAAACAATGTGATGTAAATCATGGTTTTATAGAAAATTTCTTCATTGAAATATTTCTGTGAATGGAATATTTTAAATGATTTTATGTTGTTTATAGTCGGGGAAGCAAACTGCTGCGTTACCTGGTTTTAAATGCCTAACGAATGGCGTAAATAAAGCTTAGGTTCCACGGCCCGTTCACAGATCAAAACTCACTACACTAGAGTAACAGGCCGTGGGTACTGTTGCATTTTTATGTTTTACTAGCTTTCCGCCCGCGGCTTCGCTCGCGTGGACCCGGCAATTCGAATTTTTCTCACCTTTTAAACCTTCCCCCGACCTCCACGAATAATTCAAGACCAAGATAAGATAAATCCGTTCAGCCGTTCTCGAGTTTTAGCGAGACTAACGAACAGCAATCTATTGATTTTTATATTTGTATATATGTATATAGATGATAAAGCATGCGGTTAACCTGATGTTAAGTGGCTGACCACAGCCCATGAACATCTACAACGACAAAGCGTCGCAGATGCTTTGCCAGATTGAAAGAAGGTAGGAGCTTAGGACAAAATTAATCATGACAATTGGGAGAAGATCAGAACAGGAAGTCAGAGGATTGGGATAGGAATACAGGCCTCCGGGCCCTCGCTCACAATAGGAAAAACAGTGCAAGTTTTATGATAAAGCATGCGGTTAACCTGATGTTAAGTGACTGACCACATGAACATTTACGACGTCAAAGCGTCGCAAATGCTTTGCCAGATTGAAAGAAAGGGAGGATTTTAGGACAAAATTAATCATGAGAAATTGAGAGAAGAGCAGAACAGGAAGTCAGAGGAATGGGATGGGAATACAGGCCTCCGGGCCCCCGCTTACAATACGAAAAACAGTGCAAGTTTTATGATAAAGCATGCGGTTAACCTGATGTTAAGTGACTGACCACATGAACATTTACGACGTCAAAGCGTCGCAGATGCTTTGCCAGATTGAAAGAAAGGGAGCAGATTAGGACAAAATTAATCGTGAAAAATTTGGAGAAGAGCAGAACAGGAAGTCAGAGGAATGGGATGGGAATACAGGCCTCCGGGCCCCCGCTTACAATACGAAAAACAGTGCAAGTTTTATGATAAAGCATGCGGTTAACCTGATGTTAAGTGACTGACCACATGAACATTTACGACGTCAAAGCGTCGCAGATGCTTTGCCAGATTGAAAGAAAGGGAGCAGATTAGGACAAAATTAATCGTGAGAAATTTGGAGAAGAGCAGAACAGAAAGTAAGAGGAATGGGACGGGAATACTCACCGTACGAAACACAGTGCAATACTGCTTCACGGTGATCTTCTGCTGGGGTGTTGGTAATTACACCGATACAGGTGCGATCTTGGCGCAGTAATGCATTGCTTGGTTCTCATTATTTTATGCAGCAAAATGTAGGATATTTTGTATGCAACGTAAGAATTATTTGCAGTCTATTAGCATGGTTGCATAAATATTTACGCTGGAGGCGATAAATATAATAGTTGAAACTATTATACTTTCATAGTATGAACACAAAATTAATGTGTGTGACGCATGTTTCCAGTAGCACGAACATTGGCAGAAATTATATGAGAATATATCATCTTAATATTTATATTTGTACTCGTTTACACGTAATAGTTACTTGTAAATAGAGGTATTTTAAATTAAAGAATAATAAATGGTTGATAGAAGAAAGAAGAGAGGAATGAAATAAAAATAAACATAAACGTGACAAAAAGTAATTTTGATAAAAAAATAGTAATAATTACACCAAAAATAATGATTGATAACATGGTGTACCGATAAGATCGCGTTAACTGCGACGCTGGTAATTATATCGGAACCTATAATTATAATAATCCACCCATTGATATTATATTATAGTCTACTAGGCGAGCCCTACGATTTCACCCGCGTTTGAGATCTTATTTATACCTTGTGTTGTTTGTTAGTTTGGACGCCCTAATTTTAAGGACTTGTGACCCGATTATAAACAAAATTGTAAAAACTTTGTGGTATATCAAGGAATGCTAAAGATAGGCTATACAACATTATACTAGAAAGGGAGAAGCCGTGCGGAACACCTAGTTTAATATAAAATATAAACCGGCCAAATGCGAGTCCGTACCCCTTTAATATATTTTTTTCAAATTTAAGGAAGTATTTGTTGTTATAGCGGCAACGGAAATACATAAATTGTAAAAATTTCAGCTTTCTAACTATCACTTTTATATGATACAGCCTGGTGAAGGACAGGCAATAGGACACATAATAGGGTCTCGCTTTTACCGCTAAGGTTCGGAAAAAATACAATAATATATTATAATTCCTTCGTCCTTAATACATTCTTGTAACTACTATTTATCAGATTGCAATGATGAGTCGTTTTGAATGATTGCCATGCGCATTGCCATAATGAAACCTATATGAGTAATCATATATTAATGACATAAATAATGCTAGAGAAATACTAGTATTTATCTTATTGTGTTCAACATCCGTGTGGCGACGGGTTAGAATACGCGTGTCGCCACCCCATTTTTACCCGGATGTCGTAAGAGACGAGAGACCATCTGCAGCAGTTAAAGAGTGGAAGTCGTGTATTGCACAGTTGGGTCATGCTCGCACCGATGTAATTACGTCCCCCCAGCAGAAGATTGGAGTGAAGCAGTATTGCACTGTGATCCTTTCGGTGAGCGGTGAGTCGGAGGCGTATATTCTATCCCACTCCTCTCCAATCATGTTCTACTCCTCCCCAATTTTCTATCATTAATCCTCTCCTTATCCCTTCCCTTCGTTTAAGCCGTCAAAGGAATCTGCGACACTTTGATGTTGTAGATGTTCATGCAGTCATTTCATTAACATTAAGTAAACCGTATGCTCCTATTACCTGCTCTTAAAAAAGCGGTGCTGGAGGAAAGAGTAACCACAAATGTATTAAAAGTGGAAATAAATATATAATACAGAAAGAATATTATTTATTCTCGAGTTGGTAAAGAATTATTTTTTATTGAAGAATACATTAAAAGTATAAATTAAAATTATGTTATTAAGTATTCTATAGCTGATGATCCTCAACAAAAAGTTCCAACACAAGTACCTCACAATATCAGATTAAAAATTGAAAATCATCCATATAAATTGAATGAAGTATTATTACATGACTAACAGGATAAATTCTAATGTATATATTTAAATCATTTGTTTAACTAATTGATTGAATTAATGTATGAATGAATGATAAATGATTGTAGTACAACCTTGTAGTAACTTGTAGATAATATTTGAACTCAATAGAACTTAACAATTTTTAAAGCAACTATACAAACATACAAACATACAGCTCTGCTACGTCAATTCTCAGACCTCGCTTCGCTCGATCGATTTTAATTTATCTTTTCTAAAAATTTGACTATCTTATAAATATACTCAAAATAATTTAATCCTAATATCATAAACAAGCAGCTGCCCCCGACTCCTTCCTTGTGCCTCATCCAGCTAATATCCTATCTGAATAAGAAATTTCATCAATATGTATTTAGTAGTTTGAATGTTTGTGTATCAATTTTGCCTCAACTATTGAATGAAATTAAAAAAAATCTGATCGTCTTGAAAGGGCCTCTGCCTTTTGGATCTATATCTCCACGTAAGCCTTCTAAAGAACTGGGCACTTTCCTTACGGGAGTGAACCGAGAATTATGAATGGACTACACATATTATTGTGCAGGTAAATTTTTAAAGAAATTATTTATTATTCATTGATCTAAAGGCACTTAATTTCCCGCGAGCGAGCGCCGCGGGCACAGGCTAGAAATATATAAATAGATTAACTTTCTACATAATACTACCTACACTTATCAAGAATTTCATATTACAGTCAGCTGCAAATAAATATTCCGTCCTCCAACTTAACATTACACTTACAAATAAAGCAAAACAAACAATATCAAATATGTCCACAAAATAACGAGCGAGTAATCAAAAAATTCCTTTGACGCTCATTTCCCTCAGGCCAGGACCCTCGTCAATACGCGACATCAAACGGAAAATGTTTTTCACTACGAGTCTAATAAAGTTGATTAGTTTTAAACTTGATTAGGTGATGTTTTTGTTAATAACATTTGAAAAATAGATAGTTGACAGTGTGCAAAGATACTTGAGACTATTCAGATTGTTCTGAAAAATATTTACTTTTATCTTTTACTAGCGACTTACCCCAGTCGGTTCGAACAACAATAAGTATATTAAAAACATAAACTTCCTTAAAAGCCTCTATCTATTTAAAAAATATAGCAAAGAAGCATGGGAATCACCAGATGTCTTTAAATGCTTTTCTTGTTTGATAAGAAGGAAGATATTAAAGTAAATATTGATGCAAAGGAATGTAGGAAGAAGATTTAACGGTTAAAAAGTATGGGGAATTCAAGTACCCTTTGATAATGTATTCAATAGAATTATAAGCTTACATTATATAATTATTAAATTTTCCTTTCCTAACAATTTCTCAAAAAGCGATCGTATCAATCTTTAATTCCCAGAATAGATATACCTTATTTACTAACATAAACTGCAAAACAATCAAACTTATTCTACAAATTTAGCTCTCTAGGGTTACCAGATGAGAAATCTCCCCATTAGAATCCTTAATTCCACATCAGCAGTTTTTATTACCGCCACTTCGTTACCCTAAAATTGTCCTGGAAATGATAACCCTGAATCTGACAACCCTAATTCTAGAACAAATTCCTAGGGATTTAAATCTGACAACCCTAATTCTAGAACAGATTTAACTTAAATGTAGGATTTGTCTTTCGTACGTGGATTTAAAATATTTCAACGCTCTTGAAATACTGATTTAATTATACTGTAATGTAATACTAAAAGGTCTGTTTTTCCAAGAATCTAATACTTTAATGGATTTAAAAAACTCATTACATTTTTATACAAATTCTAGGCTTAAAATCCTTCGATAATTTAACGCCTGTTGAATCCACAGGGAACTGGTGTTCAAAGAGAAAACTTTAAAAAAAATTTACACGAAAAATGTAGAAGTAAAAGATAATACAATAATTGTCCTTTACATTGTACAAAAATATTAACATAATGATAACTACACATATCCATTGTCATAGGTGTCCAATACATTTAATGTCTCTAAAGGGCCTCTGCCTTTTGGATCTATATCTCCACGTAAGCCTTCTGAAGGACCGGGCACTTTCCTTATAGGAGTGACCCGAGAATTATGAATAGACTACACATATTATTGGGCAAGTAAATTTTTAAAGAAATTATTTATAGTGGATAAGTGACAGGACTGAATAGGTCTCTGGTGTCCTTTAGGTCCTAAAATTCACAACGCTTTTCAATATTAAATAAAACATTTTTAAAGGATTTTAATCGTGACCACGTTCGCTGTAAACTGTTCGAAACTCTGGGACACTAATAATGTAAAATATTCGTCAACGTAAAAACGTGCGTAAGTAATGCTCAGTTACAATTATTAAAATATTTCTACTATCAACAATATTTCGGGAAATTAATTTTCCTATAACATTACTTATTATTCAATAAGTACATTTACATACGATTTAAATTGTCACAGTACTATAACAGTCATAACAATACAATATTTATAATCCTCATTAGATATAAGCACGTGTTGTTGCGACTTTACTACTAATGGGGGATAATGTATGCTAAAATTATAGACTATTGTATTAGTATTTATAACTTATAACATACTAGTTTATATTAACATACTCGAGTCTTACTCATACTATATTATGCATATAAAGCATTTCGAAAAAGCAAAGCTGTTTGTTAGAGTATACAGCGCCCGACGCGCACAGGCTTTCGGTGTGAATTCTTTCACATAAAAAAAATAGACCTACCGTGACCCACGCCTATTTGTGTTTGCGGGCCCCCATAGTTGACTTTGATTTGAGTTTTTTAACACAGCCTAAATGTCCATCAAAGGCCGGCAAAGCACCTTTGACACTCCCGGTGTTTTAGGTGTTCATGGGTGGTGATGATCAGTTAACATCAGGTGACCCACATGCTGCTTTTCTTGCTGCCATAAAAAAATATGTAACCAAACTATTTTTTCAATAAAAATAAAAATAGCATATATGTGTGTAATACTCATATTTGTGAGACAAATGACATTAAAAGTATATAAATCCTGGTAATTTACCAACACTTCATGAGACATTTCATAAGCTGTTGGGTATGAAAAGAAATGAAATCTTGGTTCGCTTGAATAAAGTTGAAAAGTTGGTATAGCTCGTTTGTAGATGGGAATTAGAAATGGCGGCGAATGTATTCACATCTCGCTCGCACACTGTTTGCGTCTATACTCATACTGGTCGGTACAGTTGGACAAAAACTTACGACATTTAGATAACGTAAATACTACAAACGAATATAATAAAATTAAGACACTCAATGTATGATAACATCTTAATATTATACAGATAACACGCCATATTAACATAACAGGTAACCCATAACTTTAATATAAAATTCTTTCTATTTTCTTTGAATTGTAAAATATTATTTTTTCAAGTATCTTAACTACTGCTGATACCGGCAATAATCCCATGTACTTTATATCTATAAGATTACCACATACATTTATATGGTTCAACGTAAAAAATATTTTGATTTAAGTATTGAAATAATCAAATATAAGTCGCTAATTTCCATATCGTTCTTAATTTATTTGTTAAGAAATATTAAGTTTTTAAGCTGACGGTACCTGTCAAATCGGCCGTTATTTCTAATTTTATTCTCTAAATGCACGAGTTATTGATGTGTTGTCCTCTCATTTTTATTATTTTAGACCGATGGTGATTCATTAGTGTTCTATTTATATCTGACATTACCTAGAAACGCATTTCTATACCCTGCGTTCAATTTGTCACAATGATACTGAAGTAAGAAGTTTTATATGTATTATGTATATGTACTATATTATTTGGTATAAGTAATTTCTTCTTCTTTACCTTCTTTGTTAGATTTGTAACTACCTATCCTTGCCTCATGTGTGCCTGTAAGAGATGGCTTATAGCCATAAGGCCGACATTTGTAAATGGTTGAAATACTCTATACATATTTTTTGTATACTTTTTTTTAAGTCTGTTATTTGTATACTTCTTCCTGTAATTCTGTACAAGTAAGAATAAATAAATAAATAAGAGTTTACTGAAGTCAAAGTTAATGTCAATAAATTTCACCTAATAAAATTTTCTCAAACTAAAATTGTCTTTTTATATTAATTAGAATTACTTACTGTCAAACACGCTTAACTTGTGTCTTTGAAAACTAAAAGCCAATGAGACTTTATCTTTAAGCAGATATAAGTCGACTAGACAAAAGTTTCGCCAACTTATAATGATGATAAAAGCGGCGAAGTGTGAGTCGGAATCGCGCACGAAGAGTTCCGTACCAGACAACCCTTTATATTATTTTTTGTATTTATTGTTATAGCGGCAACGGATATGCATAATTTGTGAAAATTTCAACTTTCTAGCTATCACGGTTTACGAGATACAGCCTGGTAACATACATACATATAACGAACGCTTAGTAATACGGTCCCATTTTTATTTTATAGGTGTAGAATCCTATAAAAAACTAAAAGCGTGTATTGAGCTATTTATAAAATTCATTAACATTTTAATATAAAAAATTATCTGAATTTCCACTTACGAAACAATACACATACAGAACAAATAAATAATTACGTTATTTTTACTTGTTCTATTTTTGAAACATCTGTATCTATATTGGTGTATAATTATATTTTAAATGAAAAAGTTTATTCTTACGTAATTCTCATTGACATTGCCTAAAAATAAATCGTCAAAGTCACAATTGTTAAATATATTCAACATTAATGAAAAACATTCCTTGTTATTGTATCAATATGACAGGAGCTTAAAAATTGTGGAAAGGTTGATTTTTTTCATTTAATGCGCTCAATTTATTGAATATTCGGAATTCGGCTGATTCTGCATCTTTTTCACTATTTGTATTCGGCCGAATATATTCAGTTCGTGAATTTCTATTTTCTTATATTATCGAAAAGATACAAGGGTTTATGTTTGATATAAACAATGAAACAATGAAAGTATGGTAAATCGAGTAATTTGGACGAATATCCGTTTGGGTAAAGTTTAAACCGATTACTATTCGGTATTCGTTTATTAGATCAAACCACGATTCGGCGCTACTACTTTTAAGTATTTTAACTTTATTCAAAAACAGCTAATAAGAACATACAGCACGTGACAATATATTTCTTTTACGCCTGCACATTCCTAATTTTTCAAACATTCTTACATATCCCAAAACAACGTGCCGGCAATTTTCATTAAGTTCGTCCTTGTACTCAGTATTTGAAGTCGATCCACGAACAAATTTACGCTTACGTTTCTAAATACCAATTACGTGTTAACGTCCAAAGCATTTTCTATTTCTGCCGCGAGCGCTCAAACAAACGTTATATTGAAACCCATTTATAATTAGAACAGGACATTTATATCCGCTGCACTCATTGCACTAACAAATTAAGATATAATGCATACATATTGGATCATGTTCTTACTAACTGACTCATTTATGAACGCCAAAATACTGGAACAAATTATATGATGACTAGAGTGCAAACTAGAAAAGACTTTAAATAATTTCAAACAGTAGATAAAATTTAACAGCGAAAATAACACAATATAAAAAAGGCTCACAATAAAAGCGGTACAGTAACAAAAATAAAACACACAGTGATTGAAAAACGTCTTTAAAATACAACATACATACGCCACAACAAAGATAAACAACGTCATAGATTACCTCGAAAATTTTGCGAATGGCAACTCCGGCTTGCGTGTAGCTTCCCATCATTCTAGTGAGGGTACTGTAAGTGGGGTGCTTGTAGGTGAACGCCTCTGCCTGGGCCCCCGCTGTGATCACAGGAATCCGCCAAAGACCAGCGTACCTTGCCACGGGGGCAATGACGTATTCACAACCAGGACCGATGAAGGCATCTGAAAATTTTCGCCATCTTACTCCTGAGTCTATTTCGCAACATATTTCAGCAAGCAATTTACATACCAGGCAACATATTTATATATCAAGGCAAGTCTTAAAATAGATTAAAGTCGTATATTTGCATTTAAAATTTAAATTTCAAGGTTCCAAACCTGAATAATGTTATAACAGCTAAAAGAATCATGGTTCTATTTTTAATGCGTCGTATTATACGTAAAACGATTTTTTTCTGAGCTAAAGATAAAATGGTGAAAAACTTACCAGCAGAGCCGTTAACGTAGAATTCAAATGCAGCCAGAGGTCCATCTACAGACGAACACCTCGTATCTCTGTAGTCCACTAATATTTTCCAACCAGGCAATGGTCCATCAGCTTTCGTTAATGCCAATATAGCCATCTCCACTATCGGTAATACTTTAGCCAAGGAAAACATATCACCAGGATCACTGGGTAATAGCACGCCTAGTTTAACGATTTTCTCGTGGAATTGATGCATCTCTGGCCTTAAATTGAAGTTCGTTTCTTTAATACAAAACGGCTGCGCTGCCAGGTCATGCGGAAATCCGACGGCGCATGTCATATCATACGTGTTTCTTTTAAATCCTAACACATCATGATCTACAGTCAGGTTAGAATAATAATTCTTAACCTTATTCGAGCTAGAGTATTTATCGACTGCATTATCATCGTTTTGCAGATCTTCTTTTGAGGAATCCTTTTTTGCCAAACGTACATGTCGTAGTTTGGGATTGACAATCATTTCACTTGACTTAATATTGTCTTGGATTTTTTTGTTATATACACTATTATTAATACTAACATCACACACTGTTATTACATTTAATACACACACATAGAAAACGAGGAATGATAGCAACACTGATACTTTATAGTTTTTAATGCCTTTCTGGGGTTTTTTAATCTCGAGTGTTTGAGTACTGTCCACACATTTGCCTTGCACGACTTCATTCTGCTCACGATCAAACTTAATGTCCCGTCTTCGTCTAAAATTCGCCGGATTTGCACATAACTTCTTCTTGCTTCTGAACGTTTCCACAAAATAGGACGGGAGAATCGTTTTCACGATCTCCTCTGTCATTTTATGAGTAATTTATCTCATGTTTATAGTTAATTTTACTTTCTGCGACATCTGTTAGAAATATTACATTTAAATTTCACTGAAATATACCTAAGAGCGGTGGTCGTAATAAATTCTCGGTTAATTCATTACAATTTTAAGCCGTATGTAGATTACATTCGCTTGTAGATACATTTTCGGTTTTTACGGTTTAGGACAGGTACTTCATCGTGCAATAAAATGAATAATTAAAGCTCTAAAATGATATTATAGTATTTTATAGTCATATTTTGAGATTTATAGAAACAAATTAATTCACATTTTAGGTTATAAAAAACTTGGGCTGATTTAAAGTAGATAATTATTATAATTACATTACCTCGTACCTTGTTGGAAGTAGCTGTATTTAATGTAAGACAAAGGACTTTTTGCCCCATTACAAAAGAACAATAATAGACTGGAAAAACAAACAAGATATTGTCGATACTCACATAGTCTTACAGAGAAGAGAAATTCTCTAGGATGACTTGGAATCAGAAACAACCTCAAATCATTATAAACCTTGGCTTGGATAACAAGATAGTCCAATGTCTCCAGAAACGGAGAAGACCGCAAAACTAAACACAACATTTAGAGTTAGTTATATCATAAGTATGAAATACAAATTAGTACCCAATAGATGCGAAATGGGTAAACTTCACAAGCGGTGGAGCGACGCCATTGTAAGAATAGATGCGTCGTGGTCCAGAGTGCTACACAGAACCAGTTGAAAACGATTGAAAAAATCTTTCACACAAGAATAGAAACCTATAAGTTAGATTTTGATGCTTAGACAGTCCGACGCGTGAACGGCATACCTTATAAAATGCCTGATGGTAGAAGTTTGCGGAAGTTATAGTTATAGTTGTTTAGGCATCAAGAACACTGTTTTGCCCAATCATAACGCCAATAATCGTCTGCAATAAACGTAAGGGCCAATGATGATGATAATGAAGTAAGTTTTCAATCAAGTTTTAAATTGTATAAAATATAGCATCAAAATTAGCATATAAGTTTAATTATAACGTCTGCCGATGCATGCCATCCATTGACAAAAGACGTTCGCGAATGCGTCTACTGATGTATAGCGGGCGCCTAACTGTAAATTAGGTTGTGAGAAATTAAGGCATTTCTTATCTTTCATAATTATTACATAATAACGATAGATCCAACGTGGAATTTATAGTTTAAAGCCAAGAGACTATAATAGCCAAGATTATTTAAAACTACTACATTAAAAAGCCTGTTACGCTTCAAGCATTTCATTACCAGACTACTTAATAATAGACCTCATCAATCTAAAAAATACTTTTATTTTGGCAATTCGAAAAGCAACGATCATTTACCAAGTGTATTGACCTCAATTATAACCAATAAGGATTATAATTTTCTGTAGGGCTGTTATATAAAAGTTAAGAAGTTATAAAAGTTTAAAAATACTTCTGAAATAAACTCCAATCGAATAACAGTTGGAAACTTGTAGGTCCATCTAAATATAGCATTTTATTTCTTTGTAACATTCGAATGTACTTTCTTTATAATGTAGTATTTCGTAGAGCTTTCGTAATGAAGTATGCAGAATTTACAAATGCATTTTTGTCAAGTTCAAAACATATTATAGATACAGAATTCAACATTGACTATTTTGATATGGCAATTTGGAAAAAACATCATACATAATCTCAATTTTTACAATTAAACTAAATTGAAAATGCAAATAAGAAGCACGAGCAATTAATTATCTGAAACACAACTTTAAGTTGTAGTACGTAGAGACGTATGATAAAAAAAACTTAAATTTACTTGATCAAAAATCCTTTTCTTTCCTGCACCCCGTCCAATAAATTATATGATAACCAGACAATGTGATAGGTAAAGAAGTTGTGATAGAAATCAATCGTGCTGCTTTGAATATAGCTCGTCATTATTTATAATGCCCAGGGCATTATAAAAAATGCCCATAATATGTACGCCGGTCTAAAACGTTTCTCAATATGGGCACATATGAGTCAACATACAACAATAAACCTATTTTTATTGACGTACACGCACATACGTACATAACTGACAAAATTAAATCAGTATGGAAACTATAAACAAAATTAATACATTTCTTATTTTATAGCAAAAGTTCCCCTCACAATTTGTTGTTCCCGTCATAATTCTGAGGGAATCAATTCGGTACTAATTCGCCTGATATAATATTTGATATCGACATAAAGTACTTACTTACCGATGCTTTACAAATTCAACTATAACAAATAGAATTATGTCGTCACAAAAACTAACCTTGGCGATGTTGAATAATTTTTTGTTTTCCCAGCCTTCAGAGAAATTTATACTTTGACCCAATGTTATTAGATGATAATTTTGTGTCTAGTGCAGACGGATATTATTCAAAATCTGTGATTTAATAAATTATTAACCAGTAGGAGTTATTTACATTGAACAAGTATGTTATATAGATATAAGATTTGATGACTGTGAATATGGCAATGTTCTATTGCGCCGGAGGGTGTAGGTTTGATCCTCACGAGTAGAAAATTATGGTGCGATGAACATTGTTATTTTATACAGGTTTTTATCTATCTATAGCATGTAGGTATTTACAAAAAAGTATGCTTAGGTATGTCTATCAGTTATCTAACTTCCATAGTACAAGCTTTTTTTGGGAATAGATGACGTAGTGTTATAGGTGGTAAATTTGAAAAATAAACATTTCGAAACAGCTGGTAAGAAGTTCATTTGAATATAACTATTTCGATTGATTGGTTGTGGCTTAGCAAAATATTAACAACAATTTTAATTGAATAAGGTCTTCGACTCAGCTATTAACTCACGCTCAGCTATTTCAATAGCGTATTTAAAAGTTGTTATCCAACGATATCTGGAGTATCTTTTAATCCGATGTTGATAGAATTTCGTAGGAAAATCTTAAGCTGATTAAAATCGAAGTTAGTGGCAGTCAAATAGGAGAGTTTAATATGAATATTTCTAAGTGTGGTACAACCCGGGATCTAGAACATAGCGCGTATATTTAATTCTATATTTAAATAGATATCACGGATTTATATTATGGATTAATGTCATTAAAATTATACAATTCATCCACCAGATTATAAACCACAGTGGAACTGTGTTTATACAGGAATTAATGAAAATTTGAAGAGATAACCACAACACACAATCCATTGTTAAATATTAATTATTCACGATACTGTTATTTTTTTTTATTTGCTTTATTTTTGTGAGAACTATAAAAAAGGAAATATTCCGAAATTATGAATCCTTTCAAGAGTTTTAAAAGCTTTAAAAATACTTTCTATGAAATGTTTTTACTTCCGAAAAATTGCGTATTTAAATCGGAAATAAAGGCCCCGTGTAAACGTACATAGATAACCTTACATACGATTATATAAGACGTAATTGCTATTATAACTAAAAAATAGTTGCAGTATAAAAAACATCACGTCTCAAATGATTATTACCGCCGAAAACCAGTTCTAAAAATATACCCAGTTACAAAGTGGTGGGTTATTTTTAGAACGACTAAGTCACGGTCGCGTAAGTCAAGTAACTGGTCTTATGGACTTGTTTTGGCAGTCGTTTAACTTCCCTAATTTTGATTTAATTGAAGGTAATTTTGGCATTAGTATGCGTTTTGTAAGTTATAAATATTAACGAATGTGCATTTATATGCTTAACGTGTATCTAATATTTTATAGAGAAAACATTTGTATTTTGTATGCGCAGATTAGAGGATGAAATGGATGGAGTGTGCCGAAGATACGAGTGACGCTAACTACTCGTGCGTAGAACATACGTTTTTAAGAAAAATAAGGAAGCTCTCGTGACATATAATGTCAAACTAGATAGACGTATTTGTATTTGCTTTTGAATTTTGTATTTGCTTTTCGGCGTCATTCGAGTCGTCGGCCATCTCTAATCTGTATTTCTATGTATGTTTGTAATGTTTTTACACAAAAACTACTCTAGACGGATTTCAAAAATTATTTTACCATTAGAGAGCTGCATCTTCACCAAGAGACATTGGCTATATAATGCTAATGTTTCCCGGTTATATAAGGCTATATATCATTATGCTATAGCGTAGCTGCGCCGAACAGTCTATCTATCGAACTAATCATCAATGAGTTAGTTGTACATTTTGTAGTAATTATTTGTAAATAATAAATTCATAGCGAGGCGATCAGAACCTATATTTATCAATGCTTTAATGCTTGCCATTGTTGTATTTATTTTTTTTTATGCTTTAGCAGGCAAGCGGAGCGTGCAGTTCACCTGATGTTAAATGACTGACCGCAGCCCATGAACATCTACGACGAAGTGACGCAGATGCCTTGCCGGCCTGAAGAAAGGGGAGGAAATAAGGAGAGGAATAGTGATAGGAAGTTGGGAGAAGAGAGAGATAATTTATCCTCCAAGATAGACTTTTATCATTAGTTATTATGTGGGCAGTTTTTGTATAGATATTTTCTTCTCTATTTTGTACTCATATGGACGTAATTTGGGTTTTGTCTGGTTTAGCCTTGGAATTGAAAATATCGATAGTCAGGTAGAGCGTTGAATAAATAACGCGTCTTATAAATTCGTTTCACCGTTGTTTAAATTGGAATGTTTATTTTTGTTTAAATTAAAGGTAATTTGGCAACAATGTGAGCTTTGTATAATGATAACGAAACTGGACAGGAATCTGTTTACATCGGTGTACTAACCACGTTTATCATACACGCTTATAATGTAGGTAGGTGCAATTTTGGTCGAGTCTCCTGATAAGAAACCTGACTAACTAGTTTTGGCAGTCATTGTATAGATTCGTTTTTTATTTCTGATTAATTTGAAAATAATCTTTTTGGTACTATAATGGCATTTGTTATGCTCCGCGCTTTTTCGGCTTGATAAAATTAGAAAGAAGTTTTTAATCCATTCATTTGTTTCGAATATTAGGACGAATAAGGCCCGGTTATTATAAACGATTAAACGCCGTAGTATAGCAGATACGAATTTTATTAAGAAGCGATTATAATCCACCAATCGGGAGCGAGTTTATTATAATTATATAAACTATAGATAAATAAACACCCACACAGTAGAAAATTACAAAGTTCGTCGTAATACTTTACTACTCATGGGGATTGAACCCGCACCCTTCAGCGCAATGGACCATTAGTGTATCCACTGCCTCAATCAATCGTCTTCATTATTAGGGAAAACAAACAGAAGTACAGTACGAAATAGGTAACATTAATCTTATTGTATACATAGTCGATACAACCAATCACGTTATTCACAAATTACTCATAACGTAATTGCGTGCAACAGACGCAAGGTAAGATATTCAAATTAAGGTGCATCTAATCTATAATTCTATACTAATATCCTAAAGAGGAAAGATTTGTTTGTTTGTATTGAATAGGCTCCGATACTAAAGGACCGATTTGGATGGAATTTTATACAGAGATTGTTTGAGACTCCGAGATTGAAATAGGATAGTTTTTATCCTGTAAATCCTATGGGAACGGGATATACACGCGGGTGAAACCGCAGAGCTCGGTCAGTAACTAATAACTTATGTATATCTATAAGAAAATGCATTCAGATTGTAATTAAGATTTCTTTCACTCGAAATAAAATTACAAACATGAAAATAAAATAAGAGTTAATTTTTTCAAACTTTGTTTCAGGGTTCAGAGACCGGCGGTTAGGAATACTCGTTAGCGACTAAAGTTCACAAAAGGACTACTTATAAAAAGATCTGAGGGCAACGTCAGAGAAACAGAGACAAATTCAGATATACAGTGTAACCAAAACATGTTACATAATATATGCATAAGCAATAAATAATGAGCGTTTTAGCACAGTAGGTGTGCTTTTTGAAAAGTCTTTACACTTTATTTGGACAGTTTGTAGTGCTTGTAAGACTGTACCCTTGTAATCTCTTTTATCAGAGCACGCATACAGGGATATCTTTAGCTCTACACCGCCTTCAATGTTTCTCTTATTTAACTTCTCTGTTTAAGTATTATGGTTGCCTCGAAGAGATGGCTTTAAAACCATATAACAAAGAAATCTCAATAACAGAGGGCTGTTAGACTCAGGGGCGTCTGGAAGTTGGCAGTGTTGGAATACCCACGGAGACCATGTTAAGCCGTCGGTCCTGCGCCTGATCTCTCGCCGGTCGTGTCGGCCGGCCCCCATCGGGTTATGGGAGTAAAAAAATAAAGAGTGCACCTGTGTTCGCTCGTATACTTGCGCACTAATATCGTGCAGCTGGCTAGTCTCTCTTGAGATTGGCCACCATGGCCTAAATCGGTCAGGAGAGCTATTATTATATACCTATATGCGGTCGCCTAGCTTTACAGTCAATTTGTATTAACATTCAAGATTTTTCCTGCAGAGCGCGCTGCTATATTATTATAAATTGAATACGATAAAATATGATTAAATTTAATTTATATATACCCAAGCATTTTAAAGTTTTATTAGCATGTTAATGCATATGTATACCTTTTTATATTTCGTAATCTATTTTTTATCGCAAAATCATACACCGATTTAGTTTTTTATCCTTAAAAATTCATAATGCATAAAGAATAGAGGAAAATAATTGAAACATTTTAAATCATAGACCGTAAACGTTGATACGCTGGCCGCCTTTTACGACTTAAAATATAGTATTTTAGTGAATACGTACAAACCAAAAAATATTTTTAGTGTTTTTTATAGCATTTATTATTAGTACTTAGTTGTTTTAATAGTTATATGTGAGTAAGAAAATAATTAAGTAATTAATTCAATATGTAACATGAGTTACAACATTCGTTCGAGTAAATTTTAGTTTTGAGATTATTTATTATTTATTTATTTATTTGGTTTCGATAAGATAATTTTTTATTCGTTTAGTGTTTTTTAATTTTTAAACTATAAACAAATAATATTATAAGTGCGAAAGCTTGTATTATTTATGTATTTAATTCACGAAAGTAATGAACTAATTTTCATAATTTAGCCATATTATTATTAAGATAAAAGGGACAGCTAGTCCGTACTTCTAGTCTGGATGTTTATCTTTGTAAATTTTTTTCTCGTCTTCACCCTTAACCACTAAACCCATATGGATGAAATTTTGTACATAGATTGTTAGAAACTCAAGAAAGGACAAAGTATAGCTTTTATCCCGGAAATCCTACGGAAAAGGGAGGCATAGCTACTAAATATAACATGAAAAACTTCATAGTTGTTGCCCCAATTCTTACTAAGCTACACAATCACCTCACAGAATGATCTCTTACTATAATAATGTTATTATGCGACCGTATTTGTCCTCTTTTCAAAGTTAGTGAGCCGTCAACATGACCTGAACAAAATATACCGAGAATATGAGCTTCGAGTTTGCTTTTGTGTGCAAATGTAAGTTTTCACGTCTTAGAAAACAATGATAACTTTTCCTTTTATGGAAGGCGCGCGGCTTCGCTCCCGTAGCATGATATTATTTATATAGACTATAAGGTATATAGGCTATATGTATAAAGTAGCATATGTTACTCGTGGATAATGTAGCTTTCGAATGGCGAAAGAATTTTTACAAACCAACAAACAAACAAAGTTTTCCTGTTTATAATATTAGTGTAGATTTTTCACATGCAAATATCCATGAATAACATAATCAATCTCTCGTATTTCTTAATGTATTTAAAAAACAATGTAAGATAGTTTAAAATGGATAAATATATCCGTTACTTTAATGTTTAAGAAGAGAGTATAATGCACCTGTAATTGACCACCAAGAACATATATTCACAGTCGCAAGCCATCTTTTAAAGATAGGAGGGCGTGCCGAAAGGAAAGGAGAGGAAGGGAATTGAAAAGCAGTGTTGCGTTAACACAGGTGCACTGCTGTATTCCTTCACTCTCATGCCCCAATGGGACGGCAGACCGACACGACCGAAGAGAGATTAGGCGCAGGACCGACGGCTCTCTAAGGCACGGGGGTGTTCCAACACCACTAACTTCCTGACCTTCCTGTTGCTATCGAGATTTTTTTGTCAGAATGTCTTGGGCTTTTTAGCTCCATCCGAGATTAAAACTTAAAACCCTTCCATTTCCATGGACCACCGAGGTTGTCAAGCCATATATTAATGGGGCCAACGCGGCTTGTAGTATAACATTGTCAGGTCTCGAACATTGTCGAATCTCCTGCCCAACTCACGCCAAAACAATTACTTTGAAAACTTTACCAATCCTTTGTGCCTATTTTATTATGGTAACTAATAACTATTCGGCAATAAAAGTTTATGAGTAACCGTATAGGTAGTAAATATCTTTCGCGACTCCGGTAAAGGTTATGGTTTTATGACCGAAAACGGTATTAGTAAAATGTAGTCTCTTTTATTAGCTCGATTCAATTTATAGGTTTAGGTATTGCTATGTGATATGATTGTTGTTTTTATTGTTTATAGAATTAATATGCAATTGTTTTTTCTGGAATAGGATTCAATACTGTACGAATTTTACAAATCCAAAACTATAAGAAATATCGAAAATTTTAATGTAATGCAAAATCGAACAGAAAGTTTAGACTAAAATATATTGATAATGCAGTCTTAACTGGGTTACGATTTAGAAAATGTTAATATGTTTATTTTAAAAATATAAAAAATATACGATAAATTAAAACATTGCAAAACGATTTCGACCAATTCACGTTAACATTAACATAATAAAGACAATTAATTAGGGATTATTAAATTCTGCAACTATATTTTTTTAAACAAATGAATTTTAATAAATATTGTATTTGTTAATAAACATTTACATGCTTACTACATTTTAAATGTCTGTACTAACATTCAAAAGAGGAAAGATTTGTTTGTTTGTATTGAATCGGCTCCGAAACTACAGGACCGATTTGGATGAAATTTTGTAGAGATGTTCTTTGAAACACTAATGACATAAAATAATTTTTATCCCGAAAATTCTACGGGAACGGAATATATACGCAGATAAAACCGCGGAGCTCAGCTAGTAAATTGTGAAGAAAAGAAAAGGCGTAGAAATATGTCATGTTGTTACTCTAAGAATAATGACTTGCGCACGCTCTTAAAATATAAAATATCTAATTTTGTTGTGAAATATTGTTCAGTTTAAGGCGTATAAATCTAACAAATGCATTTACAAATGAATATATTTATTAAGTCCAAACACTTTAAACAACAGAATATAAATGCATAGACTCCTATGTCGGGCCAGTGACCTCTTCAATTTTCAATTTTTAAAAAACGTATTTGTTGTCTTAATAATAGTTAATGTAAAACTAAATTACAGTGCAAAGGTTAATTTCCAAGTATACGACGCGTAAATGTCATGTCCTTTATAAATTTAATTGTGTCAAATTCAAATTAAAAGAATTGATTAATTTAAATGTCACTTGGGTGAAGAACCGTCAGTCGTGTCTAGCATAGGTCTGAAAACCTAGTTGAGGTAAAAAAAATTATAAACAAATTGTGTACCGAAATAAATAATTTTGATGTTTTTTAATTTGATTTTGATTACATGGCTACACACTGATCATTTGTAGTTTTAAATTAGAATTTAAAGTTTTAAATTTGTAATTTAAAAAAAAAGACAATCAATTATAACGAAACGTTTAAGAAAAACGTTTATTATAACGATATTTAAAAATGAAAATGGCTAGGGAACATTTACGTATACCTGAATATATGAAGACTTGTAATTGGCTGTGTTTTATTTTTAGTAAGTTTTCTTTAAAAGATTAAAATAAAATAATTAATAGTCTTCATCTAATACAAATGAATAAAGTTGTTAAAATATTCTCCAAGCATTAATTCCCAAATTTATAAAAATACTTTTATTACCATAAACAAGATTTTTTTTGTTTAATTAAAACACAAACGTTTTAATTAAAATACACAAAGTTAGAAAAAAATATGGCAAAGGCGATGACTCAGCATTTGCTTGCTTAGTCTAAGGCGAAACAATGCTGTTTTTCAGTCACCCCTAAAAGTAGGAATTGAAAGCTGAAAGAGAAACAGAGAATTGAAATACAAAACTAATCAAGACATTAACATAAAATGAGAGTAATCTGTTCTACAGAGAAGACTAAACAAAGGAAAATAGAGTAAAAGTAGAGTGATTAGTTTTAAAAACATCGTATTTTACCGTTTTTGAAGTTGGTAAATACTAAACCTACTATACGATAAGATGTCACAAAACCTTTAACCTAAAAAGGCTCCAGAAAATATTTGGAAGCAAAAACTAGGTAACTTACTCTATCTTCAAAGTAGGACGGTCAATTTCATACGTAATTTATGTCACAAAAATACTTTTTGTGATAAATTGATTTTCTGCGCGAGCTTTTTGTCTAAACTCCGCTCGTAAAGGATTCTATCAGTATTCACAATAGATAAGATATTTCTATAACAACTTAAAAGAGAGACACGTATCCAAAAACTACTGGACCGATTTTAAAAATTATTTCACCATTCCAAAGCTACGTTATCCGCGAGTAACATTTTCTATATTTTACAAACTTAAATTAAATGTTTATATAATTATGTTGAAAAATAGTTTAATTATCTAAGTTTAAAAACGTATAAATTTACAAAAATCGTCAATAGTGCATAGTACTTATCGTAATATCAATATCAAATGTGACTGAAATGATAAGAAATATTAATTTCATACGTGTTTGATACATCGCGGTAATTATGTTAGCGCCACGTTTATTATAGATACACTTTAAACTTACGCCTAGTAAGAAATTGTACTGTCCGTAAGTAAAACGACTCTATTTATTTATAAGTTTTATTTTTATAGAGACTAGGCATTAGTGCTCTTCTAAACAAATTTAGTCCAAGGGTCAAGTTACCACTTCCTACTTCCTACTTTTTACTATTCTGTTTTATGCTAATATTATTAACTAACTTTCCGCCAGCGGCTTAAAAAATTATCAAGTTAAAAAAATTTCGATCGCAGGCGATATTTTATTTCTTAAGTATTTTATATTTCTATGGAAATAGGGTTGACGAAAATTTTACCCCGCATGCACGCGCCTCTGCAATATACAGAAGTTTGTAGTCTTCGCTCGCGTTGACTACAAAAATCTGTATTTTGTAGATGCGCGCGCACATTATGAGATTTTGGTCAACCCTAACCATAGAAAATTATAAAACTTCCTTTTAAAATTTTTGTTTTGCGAAAGTAGTTTTTCTGTTTGTAATCTACTAGACCAATCTTGGAATTTTGGATACCTATAGAGTACAAAGAAAGACTAGTAAAATAGGTTAGTATTATCCCGAAAAAAGGAAATTCACTATGGCAGTGCGGCAGGTAAAGACAGCATACATTTACGATATTAATAATTTTATTTTAAAACTATGGTTTAAATTCATGCGTGTATCATAGACAACAAAAAATATGGAAGAACATACAAATTATAAAACAGTTATATTCCAAGTTAATAATTTCACATAGCTAATCTTAATAACATCTAACAAAAAACGTAAAATTCAACTAAAATTCTTCGCTATACTTTTTATATCAAAAGTTCTTTATTTGATTGTGTGATAACGGCTTTCTTGTTTCACTTCTAACAAAAAATAAGAAGAAAAGGTCACTGGAATAACACGTTAATACTTGGAGTGCCAAAACAACCATTATGAAAGTTTATATAATTTTTATATAATTTTAATGTAATGTCTATTTAACTGGCTTTTCATCTGCGGCTTCGCTCGCGTGGACTACAATTTTCTGTATATTGTAGAGGCGTGTGCAGTGAGAGCTTTTGGTCAACCCTATTTCCATAGAAAATTATAAAAAACCTAAGAAGAAAGAATATGAATAGAAGAAGAATATCTCAATGGTCTTGCGATCGAAATTTTTATAACTTTTGTTTTATCATGGACAATTATAAGACATATCTATACAGACCATTTCTGTAGTATATTTCATAGTATATTTTTTTTTGTTATGCAACATTATGTATGTTTTATGGACTCCAAAACCAAGGTTAGTAATTTTTTCTGTTTGTCTGTTGGTATGGCCTACAAACAATGGATTTTCGAAGAAACGGTATGAATTATTAAGATTTTAGAAGCGTCTCAACAATTTATTTTAGAAAGAAACAGCAATTTCTATTCCATTTTTAAAGACCTATCTAATGACCTCCATCACCTGACTTAAACATTCATGAATTTATTTTGTATGCATTTAGGACATAATATTGCTTTCGTTGGTCTATTTTTTTATGTAACAGCGGGCAAGCGGGGCATGCGGTTCACCTGATGTTAAGTGACTGACCGCAGCCCATGAACATCTACAACAGCAAAGTGTCGCAGATGCCTTGCTTGAAGGAAGGGGAGGGGATAAGGAGGGGATTAATGATGGGATATTGGGAGAGGAGTACAACAGGATAGGAGAGGAATAGAATGGGTATACAGGCCTGTTATATATTATTTAAAATCGTAAATCGTTCTACATTCAGTTCTTATGCAAATTAAGTGAAGTATAGGTACATACAGTCTATTCATTTTATATTATATGTTAAAATAATTAACTGTATCTTGTTTATAATTGCTGTAATCAACATTCTCAGTGGATTATTAAACACGCGTCACATTCCATAAATCTCAAACAAAGGATATGTCTACACACGTCTTTTAGCGTTATATTGATATGGATAATTAAATATAATACAACTGTTATTTAAATTATTCATTAATGTCACATAAAATACGTAAATCTACTGAAACAAGCGATGAGTGATGAAGTGAATGAAAAATTCTGTGTCCCCTTTGGGGGCATGTAACGATGTGGTATTACATTACTACAATTTTTATTTAGAGCTAAAGAGAAAGATAGATAAATAGATAAGCTTTTTTATGAATAAGGTTCACAACATACTACAGAAAAAATTGCCCGTTACAGAAGATTAAATAGGTGTGTGGTGTGCTACATTTCTGAAATACGTCCTGACTCAGTTGTATACCACAGTCATGAGAAAGTGGCGCTGATCTTCCGTCAGAACTTAGAAGATAAGAACTCCGCAATCAGTCTATATTTAATCTGGACTAGACTACACAAGGAAAGCCGCGTCGTGTTGCTAGTATGTTACAAAGACACAACACTCGTTAGAGCATAATCTCCGATTATAACCTGACGGCAAAGCTTGTACAGCTTTGCTCAGTTTGGGACTAGATGGCGTTGTGTTAAATGTCCAGGAATATTTATTATTTGAATGAACCCCTGATTAATCTATATTTTACCGTTACTAGACTTAACAAGGAAAGTCGCGTGGTGTTTATAGTATGTCACAAAGACACAACACTCGTTAGAGCATAATCTCCGATCGTAACCTGACGTAATCGGACGCCTCGACCTTTATCGCGACCTCTTGGTTATATGTTATCGTTATTTCCGTAATTTTAATTATACAGAATTAATTCTAGGGAATTAGCTATTAATACTAGTTGAGGAATAAAAATAGACATAAAACATTCATTTGCATAACATAAATCTTGTGATATATGCAATATAATATGTAAAATTGATCACAGAAGTAATTAAAAGTGTATTTCTAAGGCCAGTTTCTTGCAAATCCCAATAACAACAACAATAACAACACTAACAGGATGGACAAATAATGAAAGAAAAATAATAGAATTACAATAAAAATAATGTATAGTAAATGCTAAAGATATAAATGATGTTAAATTAGCTGAAAGGAGGTTTGTTCAGAAATGAAATGTTATGTGTACCCTGTAGTAGTGTGTATACCTGCAGTTTCTGACTTCAACTACATAGTGTAAGTTAAAAAGTACTATATTAATGTAAGTTATAGAGCATTTATGGACCTCATATTTAAATCTTTTAAGCTGTTTTTGTGTGTTAAAAGAATTTTTCATTTCTAATAATTGCAGGAATAAAAAAATAAAATTTATTTAAAGAAAGCCCATAATTGCTAAGGAGAATAGATGAAGATCTGTCAAATTAATCTCATTCGTTCGAGCCTTAAGACAGATCTTCCAGTCGACATTATATAAGTGATTAGTTCATTGTTACTGCAAAATATTAGTGTATGGCCCTAGTAACAACAGAATAAATCCAAGTCAAAAGTCAAGACTGGTATTAGACTTAATGGTTTCCGATTTGTAAGAGAATATTTTAAAAAAGATGACCGTAACTGCCCTAATACGAAACATCTTCTATCTACAATAGAAATAAATATAACAAAATGTAATAAACATCTAGAGTAATTGTAAGTCACACATTGTATAATACTAATAAATAAGTAATGGTAAACTTAAACACTACTAGCCGCGCTCCGCGGTTTCATTCGCGTTAATTCTGATCCCGTGGTTGTACATACATACTATAAATAAATATAGACCCAGACAGTAGTTCATCACGTCATAATTTTCTACTCCTCGGGATCGAACCCACGCCCTTCGGCGCCATAGACCATCGCCACATCCACTGCGCCCATCGGGTCGTAACATTTCTATCCGATAACGAATTAATATTAATCTGATCGAATCTATAAGATGCTTAGTGTGAATCCAAGGAGAAACCTGTTCCCTTAGCAACAAGTTCATCGAAGTGAAGGAGAAACTATGAATTCTCAATCGACCCAATCGCCTATCGACAAATTGGATTGAGTTCGTTGTATAGCCTAATAAATTTAATCTAGACTATCTAGTATACAGTACTAAGATTAAATTGTTGGCTGTAAAATATTATTAATTTAACTAACGTGTTTATAAAAATAATCTTTACATTTGGCCGCAACACTTTCTGCTTTAATTTCTCTTGATTTCTCTTTCAACATAAATTCGCGCGATACTAGGAGGCATAGGAGGAGATTTAAAGTTCTGGGCTATGTATGAAGCAACCAATAGCTTATGTCTGTATCTTCTTACTAAATCCATTCGTACTTTTACAATGCATAAAATGTATAGTTGACGATTAAACGTGATAAAATAATGAAAGCAGTCTTTCTTCTGTCTTTCTAGTTTATGAAATACTTTTTTAATATATAAAAGTAGCGTTCAAGGTGGCCAACCTCAACAGAGATTAGCCACGTGGCTTATATCTGTTGAGATTACCGAGACTAGACTAACGAGACATTCAATAAAGTACATATTAACAATGTATAAAGTTTTTGATGATGCGATGAAAGAATTAAAGAATCTAGTCTGAAATATTTTGAATTCAAATATCAGACAGTAATGTATGTAAATTTACTTTAATTTAATTTACTTCTCATTTTACTTTCATTGTCTGTATTTTTCTCTGTTTGGTATATATTGATATTGCTTGTGTATGGAATAAACTTTATTTCTTTCTAAATGATGTTGGGTACGAAAAATACCATAACAGTACAATGACAATTCATTCTTTATTATGTCTGAAAATACTTTTAATGCATAAATAAACACATGAAAATAACCAACAGTAAAATCGTCTAGACAACGAATGCCGTTATAGGACACTAAAGCAACGAATTGGCTCGGTGTGTGACGGCGAAATAAAAGCAATTACTGTTTTGTTTTCCATCTGATGAAATTAACTGTGAAATAAAATCCTTTATTATTTGCTGAGTAATTAATTCCAAGGAAATGTATTGGATTGCAGACACGTGTATTTTTTATGAGGTTGTAACTAAAATATTAATAATTCGTAATCCGCCTCCGAGGTTTTTAAGTCGGTAAAAAGCTTAGAGTATGTGTGAATCCCCGTGTCAGTGTAGGTGAGAATAGATTAGAATATGCGTCTGTATTTGAGCAAATACTGGTGCACAATAATGAACTGGGAAGATTCGCATGGGATTTCACGAGATGTTATATTCTTTGTTAAGAAAGTCAAGTGGGTTCAGTGATCTTCATTGGACAGATCGAATCCTACTGATATTATAAATATGTCTTTGTTACTCTGTCATGCAAAAACTACTGAACCGATTATGGCGAAACTTGGTATAAATATAGGTGATGGTTCAGAAAAACATATAGGCTACTTTTATTCCCGGAGTTGCCACGGGATCAGAAGTTACGTGGGTGAAACCGCAGGGCGCGGTTAGTTTTCTGTACAAATAATGATGCGTACAATACTTATGTAATATCGTGACGAAAGCGTGTTTTTATTGTATTTATATAACACATTATTATTAATTACAATACAACAAAGTCAACAATTGCTAAAATGAAATGATATTTCATCAACTCCAGTTTAAGCCTTTATTTAAGCCAAGTTCGAGAACTTAGTCTATAATAATCTTTCGAAACAGCTATTAGCAAGTGAATAAAAAAATAAAATCTTTTTATTTCTGTTACGTGATTATCAGAAATTCGCGTTGTGTTTTATTTTAAACAAACCAGTTTTGGATATGGCGACGTATGCGCAGACGGCGGACTGCTGCATTTAGAAACATATTAATTAAGTATGTCATAATGTTTGATAACTATCGTGAAGTTATATGAATAACTGATACCGACCCGATTGGCGCAGTGGACACTGCAATAGTCTATATTTATACTGACCCGAGGGTGTGTGGGTTCGATCCCTACGACTAGAAAATTATGATGTGTTGTTATTTTCTAATCTCTGGCTGTTAATTTATCTGTAGTATGTATGTATTTTAAAAAAAATGTATGTTTATGTATCAGTTATCTAGATCCTGAACCGGGGGATATTCAAAGATTTAAAAAATATTGCCATACCCGGGAATTGAACCGACTAAAATATTTGAAATTACACCCTTTACTTTTATCGCATCGATAGTAGGGTCATAAGTATGAGATCTAAAAAAACTGTAAATTCAAAGACAAAGCATCACGTGGTTGCATCTTTGACTACAGATCGAGGGGTCCCGGGTTCGATTCCCGAGTGGGGCCAAAAAAATAAATGTTATTAGGATTTTTCTGACAAAGAAATCATAGTAACAGCCCTGAGTTTGGAAGTTGGCGGTGTTGGAACACCCCCGTGCCTCGGAGAGCACGTAAAGCCGTCGGTCCTGCGCCTGATCTCTCTCCGGTCGTGTCGGTCTGCCGTCCCATCGGGTTATGAGAGTAAACGGAAAAGTGAGTGCATCTGTGTTCGCGCGTACACTTGTGCACTGTAATATCTCCTGCGCAGCTGGCTAGACTCTGTTGAGATTGGCCACCATGGCCGAAATCGGTCTGGGGAGCTATTATTATTATCAAATCACCACTCAGCAAATGCCAGTTGTAAATTAAAATATAGCGAGTGTGGTGCAATTAGTACCGAAGTTATTTTTAATATCCACTCCCAAAAAAGGTTAAATGTATATTATGTATATAATATGGTTGGTTAAAGGTTATAGTTAAATGGTTTTATGTGTACGAAAACAGTAATTCATAAGATACGATTTACTCAATGGACGAAAACTAGATCAACTAGTGCCTTTTTCGGCGCAAAAACCCAAAATAAAGTACAAAAATATTTTGGAATATGGCTCATTAAGCTACAATTATAAAAACGAGTTTAATTGTGACAGTAAATCGATCACGTTCACCAAAATAGCATTCATATACAATTTGTTAAATTCGTGACAATTTTTTGTAATAATTAAATAATATTTATTATCTTATTTTTGGAAAATTACGACACGCGACCTTGAAATTGGGTAATTCTAACTTTATTATTAAAGCATTAATCTACACTAATATTATAGAGAAGAAAACTTGTATATTTGTTTGGTTGTAATGAATAGTCTCAAAAACTATTGGAACGATTTTAAAAATTCTTTCACCATTCGAAAGCTACATTATCCACGAGTAACCAATCAATCAATCAGCTAGTTGTAAATATTCTTGTCCTATTTTACCTATTTAGTGCCTTTTCGTCGGTTCTAATAAAGAACCACTCACCGATGCCCAGTTCCTATAAAAATAAAATGAGTCGTTTTAAATTACGACCAGTACCATATTCTATCGTAGTAGTAGTATAAATAGTATATACGTATCTGTTATACTATGACGTTCCGTCGTTTATAACCGGGCCTAAGAAAACAACACTCTACGTTTTGATTTTCAATAACGAAGCGAATACTTATCTCTAACTACAATAATGACATAAATTTAAGGTTCTCTTGAATGACATTTATATAGCAGAGCAAGCAAAGGAGCATGTGGGTCACCTGATGTTAAGATCACCGCCTATGAACACCTGTAGCACCGTGAAGGTTTAATTTTTCACAGTCAATAAATGGTCGTCACATCTAATCCTTTATCACTGATTAGAGAATTTAAAATATAGGTATCGCAGGTCCTGCGCCTCAGGCTCGTGTCTGGAACAATTGTTCGAAAGTACGGCAGTACTTTGTTTTAAAACTTTACCGTATAAGGAAAGGAGACGAATTACTGTCATTATTCCATATATACAGGGTGTCCCGTAATGAGTGAAGCATCTCTTGGGGGATGATAGCTGAGCTAATAATCTATCAAAAAAACCCAATATAGGTCATACGAAAATATCACTATTTTTGAGATATTGAGGATTTTGTAGTTTTTTCAAAAATGTTGACCTCGCCCAATGTTTTATATTACTGTGGCCGTAATTCTTATTTGTTTTTCATAATTTTTTTACTAAGCTTTCTTTATGAGTTGCTTTCTTAGATACATGTATTAGATATTAATAGAAATATCAGACAACGGAAGAAAAAAAATATTTATTTCAAATTTAGTATAGATTAAAATTTTGAGGTCAGGTTTGATAGTCTGTGGTTTAAAAAAAATGTTCTACACTGAGACGGTCAGTGAACTTAAATACTTCTGTATTTAATACCATTTTCAAAATGGTATAAAACTTATGGTATTTCCCTATAGCAAAAAAAATATTGCAATTTGAAATCAATTTGGGACCTATTTTAATGATACGTCCAGGATGATACTTAGTATAAAATGTTATTTTTTACATGAAAAATAGAATTCAATATTATTATTGGTCAATATTAATAAGAATTCATAATTTGTAATGTGATGTATTGTGTATAAATACATAAATTTTCAAAAAATTTAAAAAGAACCGTAATTGTATTATACCGTTGTAAACCTTTGATTTTACATGATGCATGATTAAAATCACTTTATAAATAAAATACAAATAAATGAAAAGAAAATGCGATCACTTTCAGTCTGTTAGTTAAATCAAAAGCTTTGGAATGAAAATATTATATAATTTAATTTCAACTATGTCATGCTTCTATATCTCCTAAATCACGATTTATAAAATAGCATTTTTTGTTATACAGAATAAAATTAATTTAATACGTAATATGACTACAAGAAAATAAATAAACTGACTATTTTGTATTTAGCGTGCAATTACGACTTATTTAAATTTTTAAAATTCGAAAATTTAAAAATATCTTATTTTTGCTTGGAAACAGGAAACGGATAATATGAATATATATTTAACATTTACTTTAGATATTTTAATTTTAAATTTTAAAGACTCTTGAGAACGATTTATTTTTATATCTCTTATATAAGCATTGTGTAAAAATGCATGGTCTATAAAAATATATTTTTTTCAATTTCAGGTTGAAATTAATTCAGTCAAATGTCGAAAATAAACAAAAACCCTGTACTTATCAATCAACAAGCGTGTAAGGTAATTATAAAAATATGTCAATAATTTATCAACTCGGGCACTTAAAAAATATGAACAACATATTTTTACTACTTTAATAAATACCTACTATATCAAGAATTTCCAATTGTATGTGTCCACGTCAACTATTAAATTGGAATAATGATAAAATATATTTACAAGCAAGAAATAAATTATTCGTGTAACAAAACTACATAAAACCACGTTTTATGTAAATTTTGATACACGTAGGTACAGTGAAGTTGTTCAAATAATATACATTAATTTATTTCAGTGAAAAACAATCACCATAAATACTACTTAGAAAATATTTTCATATTCATAATTTAAAGTACATACTAAAGAAAATAAATTAAATCTACAGATTTATACGTAAAATATTTAGCCACAATTATAAAACATCGTAAAAAATGTATTTTTTCAGAACAAGCAAAAGAGCGTGTGTGTCACACAATATTAAGTAATTACGATCGCCTGTGACCACCTGTAAGAGCATGGAGATTTAAATTTGGTCAACAAATTTAATCCATAATCACTATATAATAATAATTATTTATGTAACAATCTATGCTATGTATACAAAGGAAGAGCGAGATATTCACAACATTAACACAAGTATTTTATACTTAAAAGGATTTCTCAAAAACAAAGAAACTGTAAACTAATTGTCACTGAATAAACATTTTTGATTTTTGGTTTTGATTTGATTTTAGATCACTCATTAGGGAATTAAAATAAAATGTTATGCATGTTGGTGTGATTTCTCCTACTTTAGCTAGTTCGAAGTCAAAATTAGCGAAAAAATCTGTAGTTTGGTAAAAAATCCCTTGTAAGTGATCTCCTTAAGGTGTAAATAATTAGTATATTAGGTTTATATTACTTTATAAGTTACGACGGGGTTGACGTATCCAAGAGTTTAAAAACCCCTTTGAAAATATAGAAAAAAAAATCCTTCAAAACTTCCTATATCATTTGCTATCCCATACATTCCACGAGTACGCATGAAAGGTCTCATGTATATTACATTATGTAACCTCCACGCTTATCGCAGACTATAAATAGACGCCAATTGTGTAAACCATTGTTTCAATATGTTAAAAATGTTTTCTATATCGACTTACGTAACGTAATGAATTCAAGTTTGTGAAAAACAATCGAAAAGGTGTGCTTCTGAATTGATTTGGTTGTTTTGTTATGAGTGAAATATCTTTTAGTAATAGCTGATCTAATAAGTTTTACAGTAACCCAATTTATACCTAATCTATGTCATACGAAATTATTACCTGTGAAATGCGATTCGTACTATTACTCCATACTAAATTTGAAATAAATATTTATTCCTCCTCTATATGATATTTTTATAAATATGATTATGATTTCTTTCTTTTTTATAATATGTGCTCATCTGCTGAAAAAATGTATTTTTTTCTTTCTTTCTTTCATATGAAAATTACGGACACAGTAATGATAATCATTGGTCAGGAACTAGTAGAGCCTCCTTCCTTCTCCTTAACTTTCATTATCCGATAGGACGGCAGACCGACGCGACCGGCGAGAGATTACGACGGTATTACGTGCTTTTCGAGGCACAGGTACAACACCACCAATTTCCAAACTCAGGCCTGCTATTGAGATTTTTTTAGTAACATCATTTTTCGTCAAAGATGTAACTGCGCACTAAGCTGCCAAATAATAATAATTTTATTTGCTATGAATGTGTACAAGAATTGAAGTAGTAGTTAGAACATATTAGTTACAAATTGACGTGCAATACATAAACACAGCTATATAAATGATATTTTATTGTGATATCTGTCTGAGTAACGATTACATACGAAAGTAAATTCTCTTTAATTGTGTACCGGTTTTCAACTTGTTAAAATTACTTTTATTTTTAAATTGTAAACAATGCACCTTATATCATTCTAACTTGTTGTTGTATGTTTATTTTCAACTTATTTCAAATACTCATTCTTATATCTTAAAAGCGTGTTTCTTTAAAGAAATGAAATATTGCTTTAAATATGTATTAATTATAAAGAAAGTGTTTTCTGACAAGATTTTAGTTGTTATCAATATACATTTTTGCAGTCTATAATTTCAATTTATGCAAATGGTTTATACGAGTTATTAATTATGTTTTATCTATACATATAATAAAATCTATACATATAATAAAACAGTAACCGAACCATTTCTGTACATTGAATATTTTTCAAAAAGAGTAATTGGTATGCAACATGTATGTTCTATAGATACCAAAACCATGGTTAGAATTTTTTTTTTCTGTTTGTCTGTTTGTCTGTTTGTCTGTTTATCTGTTTGTATGTTCGTCAATCACGTAATAACCACTGGGCAGTTTTTGATAAAATTGCACATGCTGATAGACCAATATTAGGTGCAACTTATAGGCTACATTTTATTTGAAAAAAAATAATTTTAGGGGTGGCTCTCCATACATGTAATCGGAGGGTAAAAAAATAAATTCGCGAGTACGTCATTCAATTTGATGTCATTAGATAGGTTTTTAAAAATGAAATAGAGGTTTCTAAATGCGTTTTTTCCTAAATTAAATATTTTTTGAAATATACGCTTCTAAAGTCGTCAAAATGTCATACCACGTGACAATGTGAGATTTTGGTTTACGCGCGGTCATGTCTTTTTATACTCTTAACGTATAGATACGGTAAAAACATGCAATAAATTCTCAAAAACCTTCAAAAAATAACTAACTATCCGCCCGCGGCTTCGCTCGCGTGTGCTACAATTTTCTGTATTTGGAAGAGGCGCGTGTACTCTGAGATTTTGGTGAAACCTATTTCCATAGAAAATTATAAAAAACACTATAGATATGCGCATATATCAGCGGTTCTGCGACCGTAATATTTTTTTAACTTTTGTTATGCGCCTCTAAAAAATACAGAAATTAGTTGCCCACGCGTGCGAAGCCGCGGGCGGAAAGCTAGTCGTAAATAAATACGAATTTACAATTGATAACGTTATAGAACTAAAAATTCAAGAGCACTGTTTTTATTCTCCGCAGACACATAAAATCTGATTAATGCAAGTTTTTATCTGAGTGTTGCACGTCTTTAATGGATTAACGAATAATTATGCAATCTTTAAATCTTGAACATACATACAGGGTGTTGGTAAAAGATAGAGAACGCTATGACAGTTCAGAAAAAAAAGTTCAGTAAGTCAGAAAATGTTTAGTAAATCCCTCGGTTTTGGAGATATTGAATACTTTCAAAAATTAAAAAAAAATACAAAATGTATTCTTTTTTTTAATTTACAGTTGCGTTTTTTTGTAACAAGACTGCAAACAATGGATTTTTTTCCATCTTTTTTTGAACCTTATGCCGGGTTACATACATTATTGACTATTCAACTATGATATAGGAAATATTAACTATTTTATACTATCTTAAGAAATGCGTCAACTATTACGATGCAATATTTAATTATTTGAACTCTTTTATTATTGCAAGAGCAGCCTCAATCTTCTAATGCACGTGATTGTTACTCATATCCTGTGTATACAAAAATATAATTAATACTGAGATTTTATTTATAACTTTATCTATAAGACTTCCTTTGATATTTGAATTAATTTTTAATTCCACTATTTTCCCACGGCAAAAATAAAATCCTTTTTAAGGTATTAAATATGTTTAGTCACTTTTTCTAAACATTTTTATACAATGTATAATGTAGAAGTTGGAGACCTAAATATCCTGAATGTTATAAGAATTTTAGACCTTCCTATCTTTACACCTTTCGCTTCGAAGAAAAAGACTCATACGTATCTGTTAGTTACCGAAGTTTAGACGCGCCTATCTCAATAGAGAAAAAATACTTGGACCTGAGATGAGTATTATGTGTCACGTGTGACCTTTTTCGTAACTTGATAGAGATCTAACACATCTGGTGGATTATCACTTGGTAAATGATTACCCACCAGATGTGTTAGATCTCTATCAAGTTACGAAAAAGGTCACTTTTTCTAAACATTTTTATACAATGTATAATGTAGAAGTTGGAGACCTAAATATCCTGAATGTTATAAGAATTTTAGACCTTCCTATCTTTACACCTTTCGCTTCGAAGAAAAAGACTCATACGTATCTGTTAGTTACCGAAGTTTAGACGCGCCAATCTCAATAGAGAAAAAATACTTGGACCTGAGATGAGTATTATGTGTCACGTGTGACCTTTT